>JAVHNF010063305.1:0-10526 GCA_034783455.1 Micropsitta finschii
TCTATTACATTAACAAAAAAGCACCCTAACTAAACATGCTGTGCAACTGAGAGATATGTACCTCCGAGTGCAGGAGAGCAGGATGAAAAATACTGCTCTAGTCTTCAAAATGCTGACTAAGGGGAACTACAAAAATTGTACCATATTTAATGCTGTGGTGTCTATTCCCTTTGTGTTCAGCTGTGTGACAATAGGGTTGCATCTGAAAAGCCTGTGTGTCCTATAACTGGCTAGCCACTATTGACACTGTCAGTTTCAAGCAGGGAGAACCTGAGGCTCTGGGCCTGCAAGCCCCACTAGCAAAGTCCCCCTGTCAGTGTGATCCCCAGGCTGAAATGCTGATAGGTATTAACTGTGAGCAAAAGACTGCTCCGATGCACAAGTAGAAAGAGGAGCAAGCAGTTCCAAGAACAAAAAGGTTAGAAAACCAGGTGTTTTTCTTCCCAAGTGACATGTCAAAAGCAAAAGGTTGGGTTTTCTGCATACACTGAGCGCATAATCACATTTTATTCTTTTGGAAATCCACCCAGGAGGTACTTCAGAGAGTGTAAAGGATACTTGGGCACAGTAGTAAGCTCTACATGGTCTAGGTTTCAGGAAAGCAGCTGAAGGTACCTGCTCCTGAACATGCTGCTCACATAAAGATCTCCCTGGCACCAAGCAAGATGATTAATTCTGCATTACTGGTTATAATTTTAACTCTGTATTCAGAAGTAAAACGTTGTGATTCCTGGCATGACAGGTAAGAGAGGTAAAAATCTCATGAGGGAAGAGTGAGAAACGTATCTAAGAAAAACAGTGAGACTCTGCCAATGATGATAGAAAAAAAGAATACATGTTATAAAAACAGGTAAGTTAGGTGTCATTTACCTTCTCTCCCAGGTAAGATGGTGGTGCTTTCCAGTACAAACTATGCACTGAAGCAGGCAATTCTTGAACATCAGCCACTACACTATTACTGACTGGATTGAAAGTGACTGGAATGTCAATATTTTCATCCATTGCCTCCAAGCTCCAGTTCCTCATGTCCACAAACTAACAAAAATACATAAAGGAAATAAAAGCTTGTTTCATCCTTCATTAATCTTTACCAGCACCAAGTAATGAAGCAAAAGTTTTTAGCCTGTGTAATTCGCTTAGCACAACATTCAACCCTTTCAGGGCCAGCCTAAAGTCTTTGAGCAAAAGATGTTGCAAGTAACTCAAAAGACAACGGAAGCAGGACAGATGTGCCCAAGGTACTTGGGATTCAGATATTTGGTCTGTCACCTCTAGAATCTGTCAAACATTTCTTAGGTTTCAAAATGCATCTAAGATATAGACATTTAAAATAAAATGTGCTTATCAAAGCATCCTTGAAGGAGACCATTGACCTCAATGAAGAACTAGTGCCTGAAGATAAAGCAATAGAAGTTCAGCTCAACTTCAGTTCAGCTAGTAAACTGTAAGCAAACAGGTGGAAAGGGCCATTTTTGATGAAAGGCACTTTTAGACTACATTAAGTCTTAACAAGGCTGCACTAAATCTGCACTATTGATTGCAGAATATTTCTCATCCTTAGAAACTAATAAAACATATTTTCAGCTTTGGAAGAAATCTGGCATTTCCTCAATAGAATAAATGTAGGTTCATGGTAGCCAAGAAAAAAACAATTGGATACACCTTGCTTCTACGATGATTTGTGCTGCGACAGTTGTTGGTTGCTCCAAAACAAAAGCAAGAGGTGCATCCCCTGGGATTAGAGGGGTCCAGATAAAAGGATCCTGGCCGGCAAGCATCACATTCTGCACCTTCAACATTCTCCTGTTAAGGACATAATTGAAAAAAACCTTAGGACTTTCCTTTTGTTTTTGGTGAGGGCCCCAAAACCTTCTGCACACAAACCAAATCTTCTGAAAGAATACTTATTTATATATAAGGAAACATGAATGAAAATGCGTCATTGTCTTGAATACACCATGCTCCAAATGCAAATAAAACCGACTTATTGGAGACTATCTTAGGAGCTTTCCAGTTTATAAACTGAACCACTGAGTAATAAATATTAGTCAGAGACAGCTGGTAACTTTCCTGCCAAAACCCTCCTGCTGGCTGTTCAAAACCTACAATATAAAGGTCACTTGTGAAAGTTCACATTTATCACATTTAATTATGCAGATCAGAACAAAAGAGGATTTCCTGGACATAATGATGTGGTGAAATGTCAACTGACATACTATGGCTAAAAAAAGCATGGGACCTGGTTAACATCCAAAAGCTGAGATGCAGATGCATAAAGCAGATCTGTGCAGAGTACGGATTGCTTCAGTGAAGCAATGGACACCTACTCTGCAGTTCTGTAACATCCCACAAAGCCTAACACCGCTCATTCAACTGGCAGATACTGAACTCATTAAAAATGGCATTTAACTGCTACCATGATAATCCGCACATACTGCAAGGTGTGGTAATTTTGCACAGCTGCATTTAACTTTTACAGAAAACTTGATGATAAATTCACTTCATTCACCTCATTAAATACATAATAGTCACTGATGTGCAAATGATGCTTGAGAATGCAGAAGTAATATGATTTATCTGACCTTGCAGAGACAAATTCCTGTCTGGGGATCACAAACATCTGGTTCTGTTCCACCCCTGTTACAGTTACATGGCACGCAGTTTGGGAAACCATAAGTTCCAGGAGCACACTGATCACACCGCCGTCCTTTTATTCCTGGTTTGCACCTTCATCAACAAACAAACACAGAGGAGGGAGTAAACAGGGGAAGCAGGAACAGAGAGCAAGGGTAGGAAGATTAAAACAAAAGGCTGGTGGATCTTTGAAGCGATTGCATGGCTATGACACAACTTTATAATTTCCACAGAGAAACAGCAGCAGGTTAGTACTGTTCTCAGATTTTAATAGGGAGACATTTTAAAACAACATGGAACTAATTATGAATGGATTTGATTTTGAAGGCTATAAATGCTCACAATAAAATTAAACTTCTGCAGCTATTCAATGCAGAACTACTCTCTATACATCAAAGTGTGAAACATGGATGTTCAACATGGATAAGCAGAACTGGAAGATTTATAGCTGGAGGATGTGACTGAGCATTACTCAAGGCACTCACCTGCTACGGAAAAGGTGAATAATCAGGTATATGAATAATTATGGGGGCTTCAACCTACCAAAAGGCTCAGCTTACTTTACAACTGTTCACAAAGGATAAAATCCACTTTGCTCACAATGATGGCTGAAGGCCTTGAATTTGCTTAGGTGAAGTACAGCAGATGCAAAAACTAACACCAAACTATGAACAGGGCTTGAGATAAGAGAGGATGCCTTTCTGTGGCAGCAGCTACTTCATCCTACTTTTAAAACAAACTTGTACAGTCTGATAAAACTAGTGAAACGTAGCTCTGATAATCCCTCTTCCTCCTGTTTATGCTGGTAAACTGTGTGTACCAGCCCAAGAAACCAGGTTCCAAGAGAGTAAGGATCCATTATTAATGTATGCCACCCCCCAGATCTTCACATTTTACTTGTGATAAGATAATTTTTAGAAGTGTCAGCAAGTTGAAGGAGTCTCCTTTGGCTCTCAGCATCGAATTTGTATGTTCACTAACACAGTGATTTTAATGGAAATAAACAGTTAAAAGTATGAGGCCAAGGTAGACTACACTTGAGTAATTGCTTTCATATATTACATGAATTCACAAAACAATGGGTGAGGTTTCTCAAAGTCTTTCTGAATACATTACCCCTATACACAGGTAACTGGTGCTGCACGGGGATTTCAAACTTCATGTAATCCACAGAAGTATTAATCAGAATGTAGTAGTTAGACAAATCTTTCAGCAGTCAGTCTTAAAGTATTTGCTAAATGTCAAATTTTGCTGTCATTTCTTTGACATTTCCTATTAGGCTGCATGTGAAAAGTATCACCATTATAATGAGCCGATACAGCTTTTCATTGAAATGGAAAAATGTGACTATTTCTGCAAAAATTATCCTCAATTTTACTCAAGTAGAAATGTGCTGAGACTTTTCAATAAAGTTATTTGATAGAATGATTTATTTGATTTATTTTTGCATAGTATTTATTTTGATTTTTATCTTGTATTCTATAGGGAAAATCAAAGCAGAAACTAATCAGATTGAGAGTGCACCAGGAGACACAGAATATGCTACACTTTAATACTGAACCCCAACTTCTGAATATGAAAAGAGAATCCTGTTTTGCTCTTGGGATATGGCCATTATTCACTTCATATGAAAAGGACAGACTTAGGAAAACAATTAAATTTGGGAAGTAATATGATCATTCGCTGAAAATTAATGTTCTCTATCGATATATCTCTATATAATACATTCTTTATGCTATTACAGTATGAAGGACAAATCTTCATTAGGAGTGTAACATAGCAGAACCAATCAAACTGAAGCACTCCTGGCCTTACACAACCCACTTGCCATCAAGTATTTGTACTTGCTACACAAGGACTCAATCCCTCCAGGGAAATAAATGTTCAGCTATACTAATATGACAGCATTTGAACTTAAGGTCATTCCTTATGGTTGTGGCTGTATGCTATACCAATTTTAGGAGATGTAAATAAGACAATAAAGAATTTATCCTCAGCATGCTGAGTTACAGAAAAATAATCATATGTCATACAGAAAGTGTAATTTTAAGGGAATTACCACCTATGACTCCAACTGAACCATATATTCCATACAAACCACACCTATCATCAAAGTTTCTCAAAATTTGTTACAAACATTCAAGCTTTAGAGTATTTAAAAGCATTATTAGACTTAAACCCAGACCTCAGACTGTGGAAGGTCTACAATGAAGTTTTAAGAAACTGGGAACTAATGTATACCATTGCAAATGACATGTGCATCCATAAGTTCTGAGCTCTGACCTGAAGTCTGCTACGGACACTGGATAAGTCATATGAGCTGAACAGAGCTTTGGTGACTTCCTGTGAGTGACATGGCACGTCACCGGCAAACAGAATGAAAGCCCAGGAACCCCAAATCCCACCATTAGACACCTGCATAACCAAGTTTCCACTAAAACATTGCAGGTCCTTGAAACAGGACTCCTCGTTATTGCTAAGCACTGCTTAAATCCTTACTGACCATACCAAAGTTTCCCACATCCCCTCAAAATACCTGAAAAGGATAGTAAAACAAACCGCTCAAGCCCTGTTTATGACACACATAAGCTAAACTCACGTGCACTGCCCGCTGTTCTTTTCACATTCTGGGCTTGCCACATCAATGATTCCTCTTTCTGAACAGTTGCAGCTCTCGCAGCCAGCAAGAGGGTGGTAGCTGAAGTAGTTTTTCTTGCACACTTTACATTTTGGTTTCACAGTTCGCGGAGGGCAAATGCATTTACCAGTCATGTCATCACAAAGACGCTGCCCGCAGTTGCATACTAGGTCAGAGAAAATGTTCTACAAATCAATCACATCTCAACGTACAACAGACAACTTTTACTGAACTTGGATATGAAACAAACACACACAACATTTATGTTTCTCTCTTTCACTAGTTTTAAGCTCAGGGTCATGGAAACCAGCTATGTGACTGTAGCAGTAGTTTTAAAGATTAACTTTAGTGACTGGCTCTTTTCCACAGATTGTTTGCTTAACTTCACTGCAGACATTATTAATGACTTCCCCAAACTGCCAAGGATTAAATGACAAACAGTTTTGGTGTTAAGGGCACCACTTTTACAAGACAACATTTATAAACATCAAGTGTAATATCTGGGAAGGCAGCTGAAGATTGGTCTATGAATCTGTTAATGTTTATAAAAATGACATCAGAATATGAGGAATTAGGAATGCTATGTCACTGATCATCTATGGAAAACAGATATGGTGCAAACTGGGATACAACAGAAATAACTTGGAAATGATTTATCAGTCAGTGCAGAAAGATCCATGTGACTGAGAGTGGCAGTATGGATTTTAACCAGTTTAACTGTAACCCTGTATACCTGATCAAACAACACATGTGAAGGCATGGTTCATCATGAGCTAGGTATGCTTTAATGGAATGAGAATTTAATTTCTGCCTCAAACTGAAAACTGTGCTATGCTAAATCTAAGATTGGCTCAACCAGCCTCTCTTAGAATCAAGTCCTATACAAAAAAGTGACATACGGTGCAATAAAATCAGAGAATTGAATAAATCAGGTAATTGGATCAGGCGCTGAATAAGTCTGAGCTTGTACTTACACTTGCAGAATGGGAACCCATAGTAGCCAGTCTGGCACTGGCTGCACCGCCGACCGATGATGTTAGGTCTGCAAATACACTGTCCTCCCAAGGGGCTGCAAGTAGGGCTCACAGCACCTGCGCTATGGCAATTGCATGGCAGGGCTCCATTGTTGTAGAAAGCCACTAGCGATCTCACAGAGTTCTTACAGAAGGCCGATGATCCTTCTGGGCTATTTAAAATTGAAATACAAATCATGTAAGTACGGGCACTTGGGAATTGTTATGCCGGTGCTTTGCAGTGGTTCAGTAAATTAGGGTTCTGGTTTCAAAAAGTTCTTTAACATAAGGATGGCATCAGTACACATGCAAGAATATACTTATTAAATTAGTGGCAAATGGCTTTGAATATGCAGGTAAGAGATATTTTTTCAAAGAAAGTGCATATTAGTCATATAATTAGTTCAGACATGCCAAGCAAAACACCAAATACCAAAGATGGAAATACCAAAGAGAGAAAGATGACATACATCTACATCTTTTGTACCATGAGCAATAAAGCCCTGCCTTTACATTTCATTTACAATAGAAAGTCATGGAAAAATGACTCACGAAAATTTAGTGAGCCAGCATAAGCCATGAAAAGCATTTTAATGTAGCACAGTGATTGGGATTTTATACATGTCTTTAATACAGAATAAAAGTAACATTAATTCCTAGCTGGTGTCAATGTTCAGGTTTTTAGAAAGCAGTGCTTACTCAATATAAAAACTGTTTCCTCCACACTGGTTGATAAAATCATATGACTTGTCCACTGTCTTTTTGTCAAGAATTTTGTAACTGTAGGTGTCTGCTGGAACAACTAAGACTTTTTCCTTAAAACAACAAGAAAGCTAAATTGTACATTTCTGAGAAAGGCAAAAGACAGAATCTAAGGCATTTATATGTTTAAATGTTGCTTCATTATGCATTCTGGATTTTCTCAAAACCCATAATATTTTGACTTAAAAAAATAGGAATATATGCTTATCTTCCCCCCAGAGTTGTGATGCTATAAGCAGTGCGAAATAAAAACAATGTATAGTATCTTAAAGTTTTAAAGTAAAACAGAAACAGTGCACAAAATCCTAAAAATCTGGAACACAACATTTTAAAAAAAAATCTTTCTTTTTGGCTTTCATCTTTGCATCTATCTCTAAAAGAATGGTGAAACTGAGAACAACATTTCCAAGTACATTTATGTAATAAACATACCAGAACCAGCATTCTTCCATCAGGTATCATCACTGTAACAGAGATCTCAGGTTCAGAAATGTCAAGCTCGATTTGGTTTTCTGCAATCACCTGATCCCGACAGCCAGAGGTGTGAGGGCAGAATGAAGCATTGAAGGAACCTAGAAGAAAAAACATACTGGATTTGTCTAGCAAGGTTTTGGTAGCGGGGGGGCTACAGGGGTGGCTTCCATGAGAAGCAGCTAGAAACTTCCTCTATGTCTAATGGAGCTAGCCAGCTCCAAGACAAACCCACAGACCAAGGCCCATCAGCGATGGTGGTAACATCTTTCTGATAAAGTATTTAAGAAGGGGGGAAAACACTGCTTGTGCAACAGCAACTGCAGATGAAGAGAGGAGTGAGAATCTATGGGGGAAACAGCCCTGCAGACACCCAGGTCAGTGAGGAAGAAGGGCAGGAGGTGCTGCAGGCACTGGAGCAGAGATTCCCCTGCAGCCCATGGTGCAGACTGTGTCAAGTCTGTTTCACCCATGACAGTAATTGGTGACTGGTCTCTTCCTGTCCTTATGTCCCACAGCCTTTTGCTGTATTTTCTCTCCCCTGTCCAGCTGAAGAGGGAAGTGATAGAGCAGTTTTGGTGGGCACCTGACACCCAACCAGGGTCAACCCACCACAGCTCTATGTGCCAAAACGCTGAGAAAGGAAAGGTGTTAGATCAAATTCAGGTGCTTACCTGACCACACACGTCCCTCATCCACACGCACTTGCACAGAGAACACTGGGTGTGCTGGCTGATAAAAATGTACCACAAATACATATCTGCCCAGGCGGGGCACTCTGCCATTCAGGGTAATCTGGTTCTGCAGAAACAAGAACAGCTCTGATAGTGTATTTGTTTCATTAAATATTCCTGGGTTTATGAGCTGTGCTCTGTGCCACCTACCTGCAACGAAAGAGGGGGGAGCCTTAGCATCTCTAAGCAAGCTAAACAACTTCAAAGAGTAGGGCATTGCAACTGCATGCTGCTATCTGTTTGCATGCCGCTATCTGTTTGCATGCCAAGCACATCTAATGTTCTTCTGCAGTCTGAAACTACTGTGCAGTTTAGACAGAAGCTGGCATTTTTGTTTCCTTTTCTGTGTATTGTCTTTGTGGCTTATTCAGTCTGCTACCTTTTGGTCATATCACATAATTCAGTTTTGATTCTCTTAAGGTGTTTCATCTGCTTAGCCTTGTGAAGAACACACTTTGTAACTTAGGAAATGAAGTTTTCAAAATATGAGATACCTGTAACGGTGTCAAGGTGACTCCATTAACTGAGCCAGAAGGTAAAGGGGCACTCAGTGGATCATAGAGTATATATCTCTGTACTTCAGAAATGTTCCCATCCTTCGATGCATTCAAAACCAAAGCTGCTGGTGGAGTTTCATACACTGAGGGTATGCATGTTGCACTAAACACAGAATTATAGTCATTACTCTGGGACCCAGGAAAATTTCTTAAGCATCATAAAAGGAAGAGCAGTCAATGTATTAGACTGTATTACAATTAATAATGCAATAACAACTCCTGTTACTCTTTAGATTCTATGTAAATGATCAGAAAGTGAACAAAGACAAGAGGTATGGATTTAACTTTCAAAAATGAAAATATATATTAACTGATTTTATTCACTCAAAATTTCAGTAAACCGAAGAATTTCAATGGAAAGAGTTTGCTAAGGAAGATGAAAACTAAGAGAACCAAGAGTGTTAAAAAAAGCAAAATAGATTTCAGTTAATCCAGTTAGTTACATTCACCAGAATCTGTACTAATACTGAATTCTCATTTCTACAAGTATTTACATAAGTGTATCTTTTAAACCTGCAAGTTTCCCCACTGAAGTCAATGGGACTACTTAAGTACTTAGAAGTTAAGTATATCCTCAAATATTTGGACAATTGGAGCCAAAATAAATAACAGTCATCCTTGAAAGCATCCTTATTCATTCACTGCTGTGTTTGACTATTTCTTCCTTGGTATATTTGATTCTGAAGAACTTGACTGAGAGAAGTATTTTCCAAGACTGCAGGAGAAAATATTTTCTTTGGGGGGAGAGGGGGTGGTTTCCTGCTAGCATTTGTTCACTTCTCATAAGTACTCAACAGACAATGATTAATCTTTGCTCAAGACAGGCCCAGAACTGGAATAACGAGTATGTTTCAGGGCCAGGACCGAGATGTATTTGCCAGGCCTGTGAGGGAAATCGCATGTGGTGTCCGTTTATAACAGTGTTCAACTGAGCCAAGATTCTGAATCTTTTGACTTGGTGAATACAAAACACTTTCAGGAAAACAAAAATGTGACAACCAGCACAATGGTCCTAATAACAGAACATAAAAGGCACAGTAAACTATGCAAGTATAACAAGAGATTACAAACACAACCCACATCACAAAAGTAAAATGTAAAAATTTCTACATTTGCTTTATTTTAAATTCCGGTTTTTGCCCAGCCTTTCCCCCATTCCATTCAGAATAGAAATGCCCAGGAATGCAAAATACCTTTGGTGCAAGGACAAGTACCCAGTCTTATAAAGCTGCTCTCAGTTGTAACACTCCAAGCTGGAGAATTAAAGCTGCAATTCAATGCTATACATGCTTGGAAGCCAAGTACAGTCACATGCTTTTATGTAATTTGCTACCCAAATTTTTCTGCTTTCTGTTTCAATTCAACCATTATACTAGAAGATACTGTCTGGAAAACTATTAGACCTAGTCACCAACTCTTTCTGTCTCTGAAGTCCTGCAAATGACATTTACTTCCCATTGCCAGATCAGTAGGAAGAAAGCTTTAGGAGCAGTATCACGAGGGACATCCTGTGGAGTGCAACAGGAAATTGAATGTGGGTCTCCCTAATTTGGAAGCTGCAGTGATAATTCCTTTCTGGCTCAATAAACAAAATATGTGGAAAGGGGAAGAGCTTCAACAGGGCAGACCAAGTGTTCTGCAGAACCCAAACCTGACTACTTGGGAAGTGAAAATTCAGGTTCAGATCTTGGCAGCAAGAGAAGAGCCATCAGCTTGA
>JAVHNF010063311.1:0-22076 GCA_034783455.1 Micropsitta finschii
GGGTGGTGAGGCACTGGAATGTGCTGCCCAGGGGAGCTGTGAATGCTCCATCCCTGGTGGTGTTCAAGGCCAGGTTGGACAATGCCTTAGGTGGCATGGTTTAGTGTGAGGTGTCCCTGCCCATAGCAGGGGGGTTGGAACTTGATGATCTTAAGGTCTTTTCCAACCCTAACTATTCTATGATTCTATTCTATGATTCTATGACCTGTCCCAAGGCAAAGCTCCATGCATTCAACTGTCTGCAAAAAAGTAATAAATCTCTGAAGAATCACACCAGAAGCAGGCTGACAAGATACAGGGATGACAAAGGCTGTAGCAATTCCTAAAGCATTGAAGTCATCTAAAGATCCCATGTTCAGTTAGATCCTTCCCATTTCCTGAGTGATCTTACTTGCATTGCTTTCAGCTTTGTGCAACTTAACAGCAACATCAGGCACAGAAGCCATAAAAATGCTTTAACAGATAAAGTTCCTAGTTGTCTGGGGCTTGCACAAGACCCAGAGTGAGTCTGCAGAAACAACAGCAACCAAGTTACGTGCATTGTCTGGACATCCCCAACTGCCCGACTTTGAGTTTGCTTTTGCTTACATATTCAAGGACTACTTCTTGTAAGAATGTGCTATTACAGTATGTACTGGGATACACATGCACAGTTTAACTGGATAGAAGTATCTAGAAGTGAATTTATCAGCATGTATTTATCAGCATAGTTCTAGTCTTGTCTGCTGAGAGGCTTAGAAAAGCATGAAAAAAACCCTACCATATTTGTTAAGTGAGCCAAGAAGAGACTAGAAACTTGACAGCAGAACACTTAAGACAACGATGCACAGTAAGTATGTTCATAACATTTGCATATAAACTTAGTGCAACCAAACACCCATAAACCATGAAGGACAAGCCTTTAGCCACCATATGAATTCTGGACACTCTTACATTTAAAACTGGATTACACTGCAGGCTACACATCTGCCATTATATAGAGTGAACAAATGTTTAGCAATATGCTGTGATGTTTACAGACTCTATCTGCCAAAACAAAAAAAGATTAAAACCTACTTGGAGCCCTTGTAAATGTATATTCAAAGCAAAAATAATTTTTGTCTTTAAATCACCCCAACTGCTTCAGGCCTGCTTACGTATTGAGACTTATTGCATCCTCTTTATAATTCTGGTTTTGATTTAATGTGATTCATCAGATTCAGTGAGCACACTGATGAAGTTTAAGCCATCTGGAACATAATTCCTACTGGAATTTAAGGTTAGTTATGGATAAAGACAAAATATGTTGTATTGCAACGTTTGCATAAGCAGGATGAGCTTCTGCCCAATAACAGCTTTGAAACAGAACCAATAACATAAAACTGCAAATGACTGGTATGTTTCAGAACCTGCTACTTAAAGCCCTATCTCCAGCCTTAAGCTATCCATAGATTGTTGAAGCAATGTTTAAAAAAAAAGGTGGTCTTCCACCTTAAAATCCTGAAATTGCCTTATTAAAGCTTTAGCATGCATTTATGCATTATGTGCCACTTCAAGCAGCTGGCTTGCCAGCACTGGAACCAATAGAGAATGGACACATACATTATTATTATTGTTATTGTTGTTATTATTATTATTATTATTATTATCATCTAGACTACTTCTACCTTCCTGCAGCACAACTGGGCAACAGCCACACTTAGCGCAGGTACTAGAAAATGTATTCTCTTCTGAGATGGCTTCGGTGTGCAAGCATCTACCTGTATCAGCTCACAGCACTTAAAACAGATTACATACTGAAGTATCTCACATTATGTACTCTTCATTATGTATCATGGAGGAGCTCTCAAGAGCATATCAAGTCAAAACATACACAGGGTTGGATTTCTTATACACTGTAAATGGGCATGACAGACCTTCAGACATGCCGACAGTAACTGACATCAGGGCCCACCATACCTAGAGTGATTAGCAGTTGCATAAAGGGCAGACAATCACTCCAGCTCAGAACTTATACACAAAGGTACAAAATGAAGCTAACAATCACCTTTGAAGTTCATGAAAGACAACCTACAATTTGTCACTCTAGTGACAAATTCACCTTTCAAAAACACAGGGGAAACTAAGCCAAGTCTTCCTTAATCCACAAGTGCATCAGCTTCCTTTTAAACCTGAGGAAGACATACTGGGATCTTGTTCTTTACAAACTTTAACCTGGCATAGGGTGGAGTCACAACTGTTCAGCATCATCACTAAAGTCACTAAGATATGTGATATAGCAGGAATTTTGGAGAACAGTAGGGAGTTCTGCTGCAGCTATCTAGTAGGATGCAGACTACAATGATACAGTTATTCAACCTTTGAAATAGGGTGAGACACTGATCCCACATCCAGCACCAGCAGAGACCTCATCTTATCCTGTATAAATAGAGGGTCTCTATCACTTCTATGCCCTTGTACTCAGAAAAGCTCTCTCATCACCCCACTCTTCTTAGCTAAATGCAAGACTACTACCAAATTATTCATTCAAGCTCCTACCATTTAAGTGTATAACCTGCCTCATTTAAACCAAACAAGAAATTAAGATGAAGTACCAGTAAGGAATAGCAGCATAGCCTGCAATAATGCTTAAATGCTGCTACAGTCAGCCAAAGAAACTTTATGTATACACTCCTATTCGGTGACCAGTACATTAAAAATAAGGCTTGTGCAGGAGGCAGGAAAATGAAGAGCATGGGAAGATAATCTAGGAAGTTACCTTGTACTTCAGTATAGTTCCTCCATTATAAAACACTGGTTTTAATTTAGGGCATCTAAAGTACTAGGAAATCTTGTGAACAAGTATTTTATTCCTGCATTTACACCCAGGAACATAAACAATTTCAACGACCATTTCTTAGTTTTGCCTTAAAATAACAAGTTTTTAGAAGTTCTTTATTACCAGCAAGTAGGTCTGCAGAAGCTGAGGAACTAGAAGCAGCCTGGGTTGCGGGCTGGGGTTCAGAAGCACTACTTCCAAAAGCATCTAAAGGGAATTGCAGAAAGCATCAAGAAAAGGTACAGTTCAATATTAAAGGAATCAATTAGTCATTTATCGCCCACAAAATATGACAAAAGGATAACTACTTCATTCGTCAGAAGAAGAAAATGAAAGTGCTTGGCCATCTTTAATGCAGAGCAGTACAATGGACGCAAAGTTCAGGTGGAAAAAAGGAGGTGCAAGAAACCAGCAGTAGAAAGAAATCACTTTTCTTTTAGTTGGGCCTCTTCTCAGAAAACATACAAACCACGGCATTCTTAGACAACAGAGTTAAACCCTTTGGAGATGAATGCATCAGATGAGAGCTGGGAATAATTCCAGCCAGAACCTACTGACTCACAACAAGTCTTTTTAGAGGAATATTTCACCAATGTTTGAAAATTCACTACTTTTAAACAACATTCCTGTTCTACAACACTCCTAAAACTGGTTGTGCTCCTCCTAATTTCCCGCTTGCGAAATCCAGCAACAATCCTGTGATCCAGATACCCAGTTTGAAACAAGTCACACTCAAAACTTCAGCTGCTTTGAGAAACAGAACTGAGAGAAAATGGTGTGACATGAAGAGTTCCAAAACAGAAAAAGAACACAACAGACTTTCTTTGGACTTCTGAGGAAGAGCCATACATGCACTGACAGAAAACAGAATGGCAAGTGTCATGACAACAGAATGACCACTGTGAATTAATGACAGCTTATCTGCAGTTCATTATTGTGCAATACTAAGAAGTGGACATGCCAGTCTTAGCCATATCGCTACACAGAAAAGCTGTGAGAAGAAGAAACCCACAGCTTTAGCAAAGCGCAAAGGTAATTGAAATGAAGTGATTCAACTCTGAAGTGGTGAGGAAAGAAAAATACCCACCACCAAATAGGTCAATCACACCTGAAGAATCCACCTTTGCTGGAGAGGCAGTGGGTAGAGGAGAGGGGGCTGCAAATGCATCCACTGCAGTAAGCACAGGATAAATAATATTTAGTATCAGCAAGGCAACAATGATAGCTAAATATTTCAAAGCCACATGGACTCCACCAGTTAGAACCACAGGGTTGGTAAATTCAGGTAACAGTCTTCAGAACTGCAAACAGAAAGGGTTACATTTCTCACATGGCAACTGAAAACAACAGTACTTTACAGAAAGCATCGCTTACTAAGAATTCTGTTATGCTTAGAGGCGGACTTATTCTCTCGACAACCACATTACTCACTCGGCTTCAGTATCAGCCACTTTATGGTTTGCGTCTTCAGCAACTGTACATCTTGTGACCAAAGCATCAAATCTGCAACTCAGTATCTTGTCTTAAAGACGTAAATTGGCAAGAAGCTTGGGTTGGCCTGTTTTCATTCTTTTCTTCTTTTTTTTTTTTTCCCCTTTTTTTCTTTACTTTTGGAAAAAAAAAAAAAACAAAACAAACAACCAAACCCAGGAAGTCTGTAGGATGGCCTGTGAAAACAAGCACTCACCAGATAAGAGATCAGCAGTGAGAGAACTCTCAGGCACAGGAGAAGCTCCATGTGGTGGAGATGAAAAAGCATCTTCCGGAAATGCAAGAAAAAACAAGGAGAAGTAAGTATCACTCAAGACAGTTTACACCATTGCACAGCATCGAACCAACAGAGCACTGGAAAAATTCGCTCTTTACCTGTACCAAAGAGATCTATGCTAGGAGTAGCGTCTGGTTTAGGTGCTGCAGGTACATCAGGAACAGACTCAAATAAATCTAAGGCCAAGAACATAACACATCTTTAACTCATTTTTGAAAGGTGGAACTGAAAGCAGAACTTTCAAGTTTTGCACATTGTATTTGAAGTTAACAGGCTCTCTGGTTTGAAAGCCTAGCACACAGCACACATGCAATATGGATTTGTTTGTTCTGTACTCTGACAGATCAATCCACCAGAATCAAAGAGTTAAAAACAAAATTACCACCAAAGATATCTAGAGCAGGAGGAGCAGAGGTGGTGGCGGTAGCAGAAGTGGTGGCAGTAGTGGTAGTGGCAGTAGCTGTAGTAGCAGTAGCAGCAGCAGCAACAGCAGCGGCTGGAGAAGGAGTTGTTGCAGGAACTGGAGTGGCTGCACTAGTTGTAGGGGTAACTACAGGAACAGCAGTCTCTGTTGGCTTCATAGCAAAGAGATCCAGCTCAGGAGCAGCCTCTGCACTACCTTCGGATGGGGCAAAGGGGTCTTGTAAAAAGGAGAGGGGAAATATATGTGTATGCATACTTAGGATCAGTGAAGCAGGAAGTCAAGAACAAAGCAACTACAGGCAATGCACATACTGCAAACACACACACAGTGGAAGTCACGCTAACATCTAGTTTACTTATCCAGACACGTTACTTATGTTTTTCCAAAATAAAGACCATCTGAAAGGCTGAGCAGTCTACTAAAGGAGAGAACTTTCAAAGGCTGTTTGACAAGGCCAAACATAAAAGACAGAAATATGACAAAAGAACATCCAGATTAGCATGTTACTGCTTACAAAACTCAGCACTGACAGAACTGTTTATTAGCGTTACCAAGTAGTCACAAAGTTACTAAGACTTGGAAACAGGCAATTTTGTCAAGCATGCTTTTCAGTCTAAGGCTTGTTTTGACCAATTGCAAACACAATGAAGATTTCAGAAAAACACACTGCCATGTAGTTTAAACAAAAAAACAGCAAAACAAGAGACCATCTAATAACATAAAACCCACCATTTCCTGAACATGCATCAAGAGCTGCTGCTACAGGGGTTGGGGTAGCTGGTGCTGCTGCCCCTTCAGCTGCTGCAGGGGCTTCCCCAGGAGAAGCTGCAAAGGCATCTTGGGTGCAGTTTAAGAACAGAAATTAAAAGGAAAAAGGATAAAGAGAAGAAAAATATAGTAAAAGAACCAAGTTAAATTGCACAGGTAGATCCCCTTATACAACATGAATGCTGTTACTCTGACAGCAAGACAAGTCATGCAGCGCAAAATGCTTTGTCTCTCCCCCAACCCCACGCGAGCAGGTTCTAGACAGGGTTTGAAGATGGAGCTCTTTGGGTTGCCCACAGGAAATACAGTGACTGTAAAAGGCATTATTCTCATTGTATAAGGGTTCAGAGCAGCATGCTCATGTACTACCCAAAATTAACTAATGAAGAAAGAGCAGAGATATGGTAGTAAGTTGATGTTAATAAAGGTATTAAAAACTTGCATGCTCAAAGCCTGTAGTAAGTGTGATTTGTCTGCAAATGTGAATTTGCTTGCATAGTGCTTTGCAAACTTAAACACTGCAACAAATAAAAAACCAATTACATTGGCAAAGATTTGCATCTATATTTCTTGGTTTTGAGCCAAGTCAGGCATGCAGCATCTGAGATTGAACTTACTTGTTTCTCAAGAGTATTCCAATTGAATGTTTCTGAAGCCATAACCTGATGCATAGGTTATATTTACTTAGCTTGTTTCTGATAGATTAAGAATGTTCATCTGAACTGCTGGCCAGCAATAGCTGTCTTTCCTTCTTGTAGGATCACCTCTAGGCCAACCAGTCAAGTTAGGGAAAACAACTGCTTTGGGGTTTTGGAATTTCTTGCTTATGAGTTTTCTTCAACAGTTATTTTGTTTGCCACTTACTAAGTGGTATGTTTAAACTTCATGCTCTGAACTTTTACAGCATTATTCCTCGGCTCAGACCACCATCTGTAGCTCTTACTTCCATGAAGTAGTCCTAATGGACAGTGCCATTTGGACTATCCCCACAGGCAAGCAATTTCTTCACAAAAGGACTGCACAACTAAGATTAAATACTTCAAGATGCTCATAAAGGCCATTTTTCTACTGCTACAAAGTTAGCAAGTTAAAATAAAACCAAACAAATAACAACAACAACAAAAAACCCCAACTGTTGTGGGATACTGCGATTGCACTGTCAAACTAGTACAGGAAAAAGCTTAACATGCTTTAACTTGAGTGTCATTTTAAAATGAAAACAAACCATTTTAAAACAAGTTTGTGCCAGTTAATCTAAAAAGCTCAAAAGAACATGCACTGAAACTTCAACAGAAGAGACGGAAGCCAATTAGTCTTGTACAATAGAATTAAAATGAGTTAATAGCAAAAAAGGCCTGCTAATAAGCCATTTCGAATATAATTCTATTTTTCACATAACAGCGGTCAACAACAAAACTGGATGGCAGTTGTCCAAGTAAAACAAGTAATTTTTAAAAAAACCCATAATTCGTCAAACATCACAGTATTGTATTGTATGTACACCAGCCACTGGCATAACCACACAGAAGAAATTTAACACAGAACGGGACTGAAGAGTTTTGAATTGCACTACGTGTGAACACACTATGAATATGGCCATGTGTTGGGTTTTGCTCCACAGCGGCAGCTTTCAGATGGAGGGTCACCTGGGCTCTCTCAGAAGAGCACAGTTTTCAGGCTAACAGCACAGAAATTCATCAATAACACTTGCAACTATTTTCCAGCATGACGGACTCCAGAGTTCATATCAAAGTGCCATTTCAGAACACATAGAGTTATTCACTAGTCCTATGTTGTGACCACTTTGGCCTCAGAGTAACACCTATTGCTGTTCATATGGAGACTACTTAAGTTCCATGTGCAGCAAACCATAGATTAGGGTGGGCACAAATTCCTTTCAGCCCATAGATAGAAGTGAACAGTAAGCTTGGCACCAGCCTTATTATTTTCTGCCACTTTTGAATAAATCATGCATGATACCACTTGGCATGATAATGCCAAGCATTATTATTTTCTTTAGCAGCATATACTTGGGTTTAATTGCAGGTAGAATAAACACCCAAGTTCATAATAGAATCTAAAGGAGATTTTTAAATATTACTTGCTCTGAGAAGTTCAAGAAATCTGTATGAGCAAAGAGACAAACCAACCTGAAAGGGTGATCCTACAACTCACAGTTGGAAACAAGGGTGCGTTGTTTGCTTGTTTGTTGCTTGGTTTTAGCTTTTTTGTTTGTTGTTTGGTTTGGGGGATTTGGGTTATTTTTGGGTTTGATTTGTTTGTTTGGTTGGTTTTTAAGTTAATGCCTGTTGAGTTCTTTAAAACCTTTCAAAAAGCTCTGTTGCACCTGAACAGATGCCCTCTGCTAAAATCTAGGATGATATGCAAAACAGGATAAAATATGCAGTATGTAATTGTATTAGCAAAATAAAATAACCCCAAATAAAAAAAAAAAAAACAACCAAACCCCTCAACAACACAAGCGAACAAAACCCAGGACTGTTTCTTTTGTGTTCCTCCATATCAGCATAGTAACACTGCATTTGCATATCCAGCACTGTAAGGGATGATACAGCTGACTTATAATCACTTCATGTATTACACAACATGTGAAACAACCCTATGGAAGGCACAAGTGTAGGAAAGATCACAGAACTAAAACGCAGAGGTGAAAAGAACTTTCTTCTTTTTCCACAGGTTTTTCCTCTTCAGCCACCTTCCATTACTTTTGACATGGAGAACCTGACCTAAGTTAATATGAAATATTCCACTAGGCTCAGAGCTAGGAAAGAATCATAAGAATAACGTGATTTAGTTTGGTTTTTTAAAGCACTAATTTGCTATACCAGCATGTTCCAGCATAAGTGACATTCATTACCCCTTTAATGCCAAAAAGTCTTAAATTGCTTTACATTTAGTTTCTTTAAGGGGGAAACCATAGTTCTCCTGCCTACTTACGACTCATATCTTGTGAATGCTTAGTAACTGACATTTGCACAGTGTCTGTCATGACTTGTTATTTGAACTGCATACAGTGTAATCATATAAAAAAATATAACTTAAGAACATGCATTACTAGCATCTAAAAACACCGTGTCCAAATCTGTTATTGAGATATAGCATTTCAAGATACTTTGCCTTTCTTCTACCTTTACATTTCTCCTTCAGGAATGATTCCAGCTGTAATTTGAAAACGGCCATCTCTTGTTTATCAGAAACAAGATAAGAAATTCTTTAAGCTGGCCCATGTAACTGAAAGCTTGCCCATTAATCAGATTAAATTCTTCAAAAAAACCTATGCTGTCTCAATCCTGCATTTCTTTCTCTGCTTTGCAAGACCATGTTAGAAATGAATACATAATGCAAAGATGTTTTTCCTCTTAAAAAACAAAGCCCAGCCACAAGGAGCATGCAGGCTCCTATCGGCTAAAGTATCAGTGATACAGGGCAAGAGAGTAAGTTAACAGTCATCCCTGCAGTCTCCCCTTCTGCTTCTTCCATCAATTTGGCTGCCTGCAGCTTTCAGCTTCCTTGCCCTACCCAGCCACTCCCTGAAGACTCTACATTCTTTCTCCTGAAATCACTGCTCCCGTACCTTCCCTACCACACCTCACCATAAGGAACCACGGAAAGCAGCTAAGAACTGGCAAGCTGCAAAGAGTTAAGATGACCTTGAAGACTTTCTGTAGCAGACCTCAAAGGTCAAACACCTACTTACTGAATGTAGGCATTCCTGGCACCACAAAAGCTAGAGAGCATTTGTAAATGCTCCAAAACCTACTAGTTACTGCATTGTACACAGTCTTACAGTAACAATATCACTAACAGAACAACATTCAGGGGAACACACAAAAAAAATCACAAACAAACAAAAACCACCCACCAAAACAAAAAAAACCCACCACCACCCCCCCAAAAAAAAACCCCAAAAACTGCAACACTAAAACATGAGTAGAGTGATGGAAGTTCAATAGGGACTCCAGGATCTTAAAAGGGTCTGATCTGTGGGTGTCTTGAAAGCACTGCAAAAGTACCTTTGCTGCTGAGTGTGTTTAGAAATTTTTCTCCTGGAGAACTAGAGATTTTCTGCTGTTGTAAATAATAAAACCTTGCTTTGTCTGATGTGTTCCAGGAAAAAGTCAGCATTCTTCTAACATACAATCCCAGAGACTTATAGTATTTGACCAACAAAATACATTCTCTTTAAATTAAGAGATCAAGTCACAGAAGTCTGGATACTGCAAAAGTAAAATTCTTTCCACACTGGAGAATGAAGGCAACTCCACTTCTTAGTATGTGCCACTAAGCAATCTAATGATCAGTTAAACCTCTAGAAACTACAAGCATCCAGCTCTTTGTTACTCTCTTCTCCACTTAATAAACATGGCAGTAGACACATGATTTGGTAGTAGCCTTTTCCCATGCACAGAATAGTGGAAAAAGTCAAAAAAAAAAAAAAAAAGACGGACACATCTTGCTGCTGTACTACTGTAAGAATAGCAAAGAGCTGGTGTTCTTATCCTGTTTCAAGCTTACAGTGATTTATATCCATTTAAGTATCATTTAGGGGGTTTTTTAAGTCCAATATCCATGCTAAATTAATAATGCAATTTGAAAGTGCTGTATCCAAGACCGCCTTGACCCCAATGGCTACATACCAGAAGTTTCACATGCTATGCATCTACAGGGGTGTTAATGAGCACAGGCTTTGGCTTCTGTGAGTAACCAACATCAGACTCTCTTCTTGCTCCTAGTGGTGTCCAGAACCACTGCCCACAATTGTTTTTAATTTGCTTCTGAACTGTCTGATCCTGAGGCACTTGGACTAGTACTCATCTTTGAAAAGGAGGGGTGAAGTAGCAGGTAGCAGTTGTACTCCTTACAGCTTCTTGGCAGTTTTACTGGGGATAACTTGGAGCTGTCTGTTGAAGTCAGTCCTAAAAAGTCTTCCAAATGGGAACTTTCAGTCTTCAGGAAACACCTTTGCAGACAAAGTGTTTATGTATCAGACCTATCCAGCGCTCCTGTCACTAGAAGCGATGAACAACCCCACATAGAACAGACTGGAATTCAGTTCTGGTAACAAGTAAATTACTAATTCCTTAGATGCCCTGTCATGCTGAAAGCATGCATCAGAGGAAAAGAAAACTAGAAAAATACAGTGGTCAAGTCAGTGATCTTAAACATGTTAATAGTTTGTAAATCAGAAGATTTCTCCATTAACCTGGGCTGGTATAATGTTGAAAAGAAAAGGCAATTTCTGACATGCTGTTGAGAAGCCTCCTGCTGTATGGGAATAACAAGTAAACTGACAACATATAGGGGGACTGTTATTCTTAATTATGAGCTTAGCAGCTAACATTAGAGACCAAAAGAGCCTAACTAAACTATAAGACTATGTTTCCTCTACATTAGTTGTATAGCTTTCACATAGTACAAGTTCATTGCCTTTTTAATTTATTGTTAATGCAATGTGAAATAAAACCCAGACTCAAAAATGCTGAAATACATTAATTTTAGCTAGCTCAATACTGTATTTACAAGTACGATCCAAAAGAAACACAATACAGCTCAAGCACGGCATGTAATGAAGGGGCAGGAAGCTGCCACATCCATCCTCTTCAACTATGAAAGCACAACTGCTTTTCCCCAGAAATTATAGTACAGTACATAATTATTGAATAATGTGGAAAGAATACCTGCTTACCCGAGTGCGGACCTGAAAATAATGTTCTTAGTTATTCAACCATAAGGTAACTCAGTGTTATGTGTACACAGTTTTCCATTTCTATCAATATGCAGAGAAGCCTATTAGCTAAAAGCGCAGCAAACAAGGAGGTAGTTGGACAGTTTACATTTCCTGTTCCACCCAGCATTCAACACACAGGCACCTCTGGTATTGTTAATTAAATTAGATGCCTTATTTATAATAGCTAAACCCAGCATAGCTTAATCTACTTTATGAGCTGGTGCAGAGCACTATTGCAACTGAACTAACCTCCAAAGAGATCCACTTCAGCAGTGGCAGCAGTAACAGTTGTAGTTGTAGCAGCAGCAGCTGAAGTAGTTGTAGTATCTGTAGTTGCAGCAGTAGTTGCCGTAGGCTCTGCGGCAAATGGATCTGAAATCTGTGGCTCAGAGGTAACACCGGAAAGTGCAGCCAGATTATCTATATGCAACCATATAATAAAGATCAAACAGGAAAAGTAAGGGGAAGAAGGAAAGAGACAACAGTTACTCAACTCCAGAAAACCGGAGCTTTTTATAAGGAGTCTTAACATCCAAAAGTGTTAGAAATCAAAAATATTACTCACCCTCTCCCAAGAGGTCTAGTAATTGTCCATTAAAATGCAGCAGAATAAAGAAATAGACCAGTTAGAACTGCCATATTGAAGATGCTCATTAGCCATATGCTCATGCTCTAAATGACGCGTCTAGGTTCAATGCAATTTAAGCACCTGATTTTCCAACATTTAAGAGGTTATTGTTACATGACAAAGCCCATTTTATTTAATAGCTCTATTCAAAACAGAACCAGTACATATGTCTCACGCATTTGGTAAGTTCCTTAATATATAATCAACAAGTTTTCAAACACTGGTAGTATTTATCACTTCTGTTTTATACAGCTGGTTTTCTTCTCTTAAACTAAGAGAGAGAACCAAGTAGTGGCCTCTAAAGGTTGACAAGGAGGTCTCCTACCTTTCACTACCCCAGGGTAAAGCAAAGGACCACTTCTTAGAAGTTCAGATCACCACTATACTAGTTCTCTCTTGCATTTAGCTTTACAGTGTAAGAGTAAGACCAGAAGCAGGTAGACTTGTCTGAAGTTTATGAAAAGCTAGCATCCTCCAAGAACAGTGAAAAAAAATTAAATTAAAGTTCCTGGGCCTAACAGCACACAGATTCAAGACTTCCACCAAGTAAAAGTGTACATGGGAGAACTGAGCCCAAATGAACTCCAGTGCTCAGGTATAAATACAGTAAACAGCCACAGTTGAAGCTTATTTAAATCTATGAGCTATAAGCAGAACATACTCAGGTACCTAAGAGAATCTCAAGATAATTCTGCTTAGTTGCAAGTATTTTCTAGACCAAAGCAGACAGAAAGCAGTCAAAATTAACATTGTAGTCATTAAAACTAGACAGAATTGAGCTTACAGTTCTGCCATACTGAGCTGTTGAGATCCACTCATTAGCCCTAGAACCCTTCACAAAACTGGCACTGAAGCCAAGGTACCATAGCAGATAGCAGCTTGCAAATACAGTGTTGTTACTTCAGGATGCAATATATGGCATCCCTACTGCCTGAAGTACATTCTGAGAGGAAGACAGGCTCTGGGTCTTGGAGAGAGCAGCTCCTCTTTTCCTACATTTGTAATGAAGCAAGCGTACTATGCAGGAAAGACCACCCCTGCTAACACTGGCTATGAGGAGTACGAAAGATAAGCAGGCTGGTTCTGTTCCAACTTTAATTCCTCAGTCAACTGTTTCTGGGAGCCAATGAAGCAACTTTAATGACAAACTTTCCTACAACTTGATGTCCTCTGACATCAGTCAGATTGAGCTCAGAGGAAGCCTTTTCTACATAACAAACAACTTTAAGCTATAAAACCTCATGAAAACCAACCAGTTTGGCCCATTACATTTTTATACTGCAGTTAGAATAGCCTGGGCTCAGCAACTACTTATTTACCAACCAGCAGCTCAGTGCTGCTCTTAGATTCATTGTACATGTGACAGGGGCATAGGCTCATCTGATCCACACTGAACAGCAAGCAGAGTCCAGATGGTTTACTATGGGTCTGTATGTAGGCAGCAAAATGATTTGAGCAAGCACAGCTCAATCTTCACAAGTTTTTATTTTACAACATATGTTAACAAGGCACTGAGAAACCACACATAGGTATTTTTGTTATTGGCTCCTTGGGAGAGCTGTACTCGAGACTGACTGCACAAGAAGCTGAGGTAAGTCAAAATAGCACTCTGAAAGAGCATATTAAAAATGCAGCACCCTGGTATCTCATTACTGCACACCAGGTGGATACCTCGCAGCTAGACTTGAAATATGCAACTGTTGGCAAACTTTTACTTTTTGTTAGCTTATTCCTTTTGTTACCCAGTTATGTCACAGATCACAACACAGTGAAATCACAATTATGCAGCATAGCAATATACACTTACTCTTAATATGGGAAGGATTAAAACCAATGCTTTAGTGTATAGTAATATTAAAGTAGCAATATTAATAGCAAATTCATGTTCTAAAGCAGAGTGCAAGGTAATTCAGAGTTGAAATTCAAGTCAATTTGCTTTTTTATCTGAGAGTCAGGCCTTGCGATGATGCAGAATGTGACCTACTGGTTTTTCTGTAATACTACAGCCTAGTTTGCCTGCCAAATGCCTATCTATTCACCTTGTGATATGCTGCGGGAGACTTACTACCCTGCCTTGATCATCTCCATTTCACAGGAAAGGGTACATTTTCACAAGTTATAGACCACTTGCTAAATAACTTATGGTGTATTTGGAAATATACTACATACACAGCAAAATATAGCTACAGTGTACCATACATACCACTAATTATACAGTGTACTACATGGAACATACAGCACTGCTAGAATACATAGAATCTACACTGCCAGTGAGACTGAGAAAGCAAGACTGTTGGTGATACATATTCCTCAGGTTTATGTGACATTTAACGTGCCGGCTTGATGCTGCATCTTGAAGTATCTGATATTCACATTTTCCTACCTATTCTGAACTGCAGCAATTCTCCCAGCTTCCTCCCCCTACCACTGCTTTCTCCCAAGTTCCCATGTTAAGTTGCTGTGGGCCAGAAGAGTTCTGCAGATAAGAAGCTGAAGCAACAGGGAGACACTGTTTCATATCCTCCCAAAACCTCTGGGTGGAAAGAAGGTCATCTTGTCCAGTCCCCTGTTCAGAACATTAAGTCCGATACCAGCTCAGGGTAGTCATGGCTTTGTCTAGTCAGGCCTTGAAAAATCTCCAGGAATGAAGTCCACTACCTCACATCAAAATTCTGCTCCAGTATTGCTTTACCCACCAAGTGAAATCATGTTTTCTTCATGTCTCGTCAGCCTTTTAAGCCGCAATCGGTTGTTACTACCCTTCATTATGATCAACTAACTTTTTCAAGAAAATTTTGGCTGTGCTCTGCAACTCCCCTTCAAATAGTCGTAGGCCACTATTAAAATTCCCCTTTAGCTTCCTCTTTGCCAGATGACAAAGGCCCAGCTCCCTCAGTCTCTTTCCACAGTGGTGCGCTGTAGATGCCTGGAGTCCTCTGCCAATCCCCTCTCCCTTACATCAGGACTGGATGCAGTACTCCAGATGTGGCCTCACCCGCACTAACTAGAAGGTCCTGTAGTACACATGAGGCTGTACAATTTTAATGATTACCTGCAGGTTTAGTTGAAGTAAGTAAATAAATTAATCCCACCCCCCCAAAAAAAAAAAAAACAACAACAAAACACCAAAACCAAAACAAACCACAAAACCAAAACCATCACAAACCCAAAACCCAACCCTTAGCTCAGTACCAGATGAAACATTAATGGAAATTTCAGTATTTTCACACCAAAGCCATTCCAGTTCTCAATTTATGCGTGTCTGACACGTTGTTTGGCAGTAATTTAAAGGAGGGTTGTTTTTTTCTTTAAAGGGACAAAAAACCTTAGCAAGATTCCAGTGCAGCAACAGGTCATCATACCTGGACTCCTGCCAGCAGTAAAGCAGACAAACTTGAAGCTTACTGAGTTACCAAAATGCTATTCTGAAAGGCAAGACTGAAGTATATTTGATGAGGCTAGCAATAACCCTGGCCAAAGGAAAGAAGTTAGCTGTCCTTTTCTGTTGTAGAAAAAAAGGACTAGGTACATTACTAGTCAACTTTAAATAACAACACCCAAGTTCCAATCTAAGGTGCTTTGTCTGAAAGAGCAAAGCAAAAAAACACAAATAAATCATCTGAAAGATGACTTGCAATACAAATCAATATTTTACAATATTAATGGCAATTTACTCTGCATGAATGAGCAACTGCTTAAAAAAAGTAAGCTGAGAGGCCTGAGTATTTTTGAATATCTCAAAAGCCTGTGTTCCAGCACTTGGAAACGACAAAGCAAAACCAATAGGGTGCAATAAAAAATTGCAGAATAACTAGTCCCAGGCATCCTAGAATAGATGACTCCCTGGTCTTGCTTTCTGGGTAGGATTACATTTCAGTAAGTAAAATTGACTTTGCTGAAAAAAAAAATACTCAATTCAACAGATAAAATTGGAATATGAAAAACATCCTACATGACAATCATAGCTATCTTTTTATAATAAAGTGGCTGAGATACAGTATCATCTTTAATGAACTAAAGCTAAGAACACAAACAGGGAATGCAGAAGCCACCAGTAACCATTACTAACATTCATAGCAGAGCCAGCATGACTCAGTGTAGCATTCCTGCTTGTGAGAGGGCTGATGAGTTCCTTTACCTGCCACACAGGATCTCTTAAGATTATACCATAGTGTGGTTACAACTATGTAAGTTAAATCACATTTACTGGCCTAATTACTTGTCTTCAGAGGACAGGAATGAACATTGCCTACATTTATTGCAGTCCTCTACACATCACCAGCTGCTAATGCTGCTTGCAACAACAGGCTCAGTTCACCACAGAGCACGTATTTCAGACAGCTGGTTAGGTGTTCCTATTTGAAAGCAGTTAGCCCTCTACTTCTAGTTTCATATTATTATTCTATGCAGACAAGGGAGGTTTTAATAAAATGTGTTAAGGGTTGTCAGAGGTCATCACATTTGCAGCAGAACTAATTTACCACCATTGGCTTTATATGAATTCTTGGTTTAAAAGATATTTTGATCCTCCCCCTACTGATCTGTGGTGTTTGCTTTATGAACAGAGGTGTTGATTTCTGCGCTCACCTTGCCAATAAGCACATGAGCAGTTTTAGTTCTTCTGTTTTAAAGTGCCTACCCTACCTGTTCACCTTCAGCCATCCCGCCTTCCTGCTCACTTTTAGTCACATAATCCTGGCTCCCCCCAGATTTGCAGTCAGGCCTTTGTAAGCAGCTTATACTATTATGCATATCCCTGGAAAAAGGAGTAGCCTTGTGCTGCAAAGAGATGCCTGACTGTCAGGTCAGCAGAAGCCTGGGGGTGAGCTGGGAACATCCTGTGCTAGCCAGGTTTCAGTTCAGCCAGGCAAGAAGATGGAGACTGCAAGAAGAGATGCTGACAGTGAGGTTTCTCTACCTCCCCATGAAGTGGCTCCAGCGGGGGCTGCTGGAGCTGCCTGCCCAGTACCGGCAAAATCTGGCTGAAGATCCAGAAGATCACTGGATGGTTTGGAAGAGCTGCCAAGAAAAGGAAGAGAGATTAAATATCGGAGGAATTTGTTGATTTTAATCAAGGTTTTTTTTGGTTTTTTTTAATGACTGGATTGTAGGAATTACCCTTAGTTTGGGGAACAGATGAAACCATTGAGAGATTTGGGGTTTTTTCAGGTCTCAAGATTAGAGCAGTGGCCATAAACAACTCTACTGCAGTAAGCACCAAGAATACATTACACCCCAGGATGGGACCTTAACTTACTTCCATTACTTGATGACACTGTAACAGATCTATGAGACTTTTACAACCCTAAAAATACGAACACACAAAAAAAATCCCAAACCCCAAAACCAAAATCCCAGCTGATCGCAAAGACCAGAACAAATAACTGCTGCAGCTGAAAATAGTTCTGTTCTACAGTATTTCATTGTGCCATGTCAGAAAGCAAGAAACCTACATTTCTAGGCAATAAATAGGCACTACGTAGAATGAGTTGGTAAGACTTCTATAACTTCAGCCAGCAAGATATTTGCTTAGGAAACAATATCTTGTTCATTTAGAACATTTAAATAGTAAACAATAGAAGCTCTTCCTTCAATGAGTTACTTCACCTGACATTTAACTTAAATGCCATGCCTTCAGACTTTTGGTTCAAGCACAGAGCTTTTATGTCTCTAGAGTTCTTTCATTTCTGCTCATTATAATACGCAACAGCAGTTTGTTTTGCTTTTGACTTTCTAACTTACCTGACTGGAGCAGCTGTAGATGAAGTTGCAAAAAGATCAACTGGAGGAGATGTATCAATAGTTTTTGCTGGAGTAGAACTAGGAGATGTAACAGTTGTGGCTGGAGAAGACTGGAGAAATATTTTAAATATACATTCAATACACCAGCATATGTCCACAAACAACTCGTGCACAGATCCACATTCTTCTGAAAGTTAAATACTTATGAAAGTATGAATTCTGTAAGTATGAAAATATGGAAAAAAATAATCCAATTTTGACATCAGGTCTTTGTATTGCAAGCTGTTTCCCCTTTTGAAAGAATTTAAGGAAGACTGGGCTAAGTTTTCAAAGGGTAGAGCAGTCGAGAAACTTCAAGGTGACTGCACCTAGCAATGCCTGGCTCAAGAGGAAAAGCCTACTGCATGCATTCAGAGCCCAGCAGACACCAGCAGCCAGTCTCATATGAGCTTGAGTCCCTTGGGTTCAAGCTCACCCAACATCTAGTCAACTAACTCAGATTCGTGATCTGGAGTTGTCCTACCTGCTTTTTAAAATCCCAATAAAGGTAACTAACAGTTCCTACGGGTCAAAGGATTCTTAGCAATGTCCAAGAAAATGGTTTGCTCTACCAAACTCCCTCATCTCAGTTCTAATACCATCCTGAAAATGAAATAATTTGACCCCTTCATTTTGTCCACACAATGAAAAATCTGTTCATCCACAACAGCAGCTTAGTACTCCCTCCGTAGAAATGGTAGGAGAAGAGAAATGGTTAGAAACTAAATTAAAAGTGTGTATGTAAACCTTCAGGCTAAAGAAGGTTTCGAGAGCCATCGACAGTACTAACAGTTATGTCCTTGAAGATAAAAAAGATAGCTCCACCTATGATTTTGCTTCATTCCCTCTTCCAATGATGGATAAAGATACCTTAAGTATATAAAGGACAGACACCCAGGAGAGTATATTGCAACCCTTTGTGCACTTGAAGATGCAAGTCACCTTGAAGTATCAGTTTAATTCTAAAAGATACTACAAGCCTTGTTACAGCATCTCACTCTTTTCCTAATAAATGAAAACAAGTCCTATGTTTTGTATTTTTTGCCATTCTGACCACTTCCAAGAGATAAAGACAGTAGAAAATTTGAAGTGATTTTCTTCCAAGATCTGCTAGTGCCATCCCATCATCACAACTCTAGCAGGAGATGGATATAAGCTTTCCAAACTCTCATCAAAGCTTTACTAAGGTTTGATACTCAAGCGGTCCAAATTCTTCTTCTTGTAAATCAGGGAAGAGAGGATTACTTAAAAGTTGTAAGAACACTTTCTTACATCATATAGTTCTCACCAACTGCTACAGTACTGAACAAGAGAGGGTTTTGCTTGGGATTTTTTAGATGGGCTTTTTGCACAGCAATTTAAGAGCTTTCACTAGGATCAACCATAGAGTGTCTCCCTCAGATTCAGAAGTTTTTATTGAGTTTTTCCTGCACAACACCCACTACTAGACACAGAACTATGGCACCTGGCAATGCTTCAGGAGCAAATATTGCTAACACTATAAAGCTTATTTGACACTCAAACCAAGACTGTTTCACTGGCAACTCTTGCCTTAAATTAAGGTGAACAGTCTCACTAGTAAAAGTCAGCTCTGAAATATGATATATAAAAGTTTTCTTCCTAGGTTTTCACATGAATGTGGTTTTAAAAGAGTCAGAACTTCCTCATAAAAAGCTGCAGATACAGCACTAAATTTGGAAAAGAAACAGTACTGTTTCTCATTGACATGAGGATTAATAAGGGGGGAGGGTGAAGAAGTTGAGACAAAGATATGTATATCTTTTATACTTTCACAAAGTGTGACCATCAAATCCTGACAAAGTTACATAGCATCCTGCACTATTATAAGCACTATAGCCCTTCAGATCACTGAAGCACTTTTATAGGGCCATTATTTACAAGGCCATTAAAAGATGTGGTTTAATCAGTTAGCTAGGGCTAGGTGGCAAAGTCTAAAAAGCAGATTAGAAAATGGAAATTTAACTCTTTATGCCCTTATGACAGTCTAAAGCATATCTGAACAAAAATTAACTGGTACAGCAATTGGCAGCATTTACCTTGCTCAGAGGAGAAGGAGCCCCAGATCTAGGAAAAAAAAAGGGGGTTTTCAGGTAAGTACACTTTTGGAAACTATGTTTCTGGTCATCAAAACTCCTGCAAAAAGACCAAAAACTAAGCATGAAAGCTTTCTGAAGATCTCTACAGTTGCATGCCCTCCCCATTTCTCAAACTTCCATCTACCACTTTAGACAAGGAATACAAATTTTTACCTCAAATCTTAAATTAATATTTTAAGATAACTGGTATCACAGGATTATTCTACCTTTTAGATAAGCTCTACTCAGTGGAAGAAAGGCAGAGATGCATGCAAATATCTTGGGTTTGGGCCTACAGGAGCCAACAGGAAAGAGTTAATGGGGGAAGATGACACCATATTATAAAATCATGCAACAGCAGCAGAGTAACACCAGTATGGAAGCAGTTATCCAGCATAAGTCTTCTGAGGATGTGTCAGCAAATTTTCAAAGTCTACTGTTCTTGTCAGTAAAGTCAGTTACTTTAAAATAATGCTATTTTAAAGTATAGGAACAGTTAGCTGGAAAGGCCAACTGCAAGTTCTCATGCAAAAAACCAAATAACACTAACTAACAAAGCCTTAATCTTAAAATGCACGTCAGTGTGTTTATTTTCATTATTATGAGGTACAAAAATACTGCTAACTATTTTTAAAGCTGCGTTCATCTAAGAGATGAAAGGAGGAGCTGAAGTTAAAATTGCACCCATAGTAAACTACCATCCATCCTATAGGTTATTTGAATTGGATAAGTCCTAAGCTTTAGAACTGTTTAGGAGATCTGCAACTACAACAGAAACGATCAAAGATAACTTAATGACTATAATGATGAATATACAAAAGCAAGCACCAATGTAAGTATGACTTAAAAAAAAAACAACTGTTGAAGCCATCTTAAAAACAAAACCCCAAAAAACAAAAAAACGAACAAACAAAAAAAAAACCCAAACCAAAAACCAAACCAAAACAAACCACAACAATGTCTGCATGCAAGTGATACGTAAATATATGTACTTACCCTTCACTAAATTGCAACGAAAGCAGCGGTTAAAAGAGAAAACACAGGTTTAGGTTAACCCTATCTAAACTTAGCCATGACAAGTACTAATAAAAAGAACGATTACAAAACAGGTAAATTTTGATGGCGAAAGCCCTAGCAGCATGGAAAAACAGTTTCTTCCAGGTGCTTTCCACAATTAACTTTACTTAATTTTGGGAAGTGTCCAGTTGTTCAGCATGTTGTTTTGCCCCAGTGAGGAAAAAAAACAAACCAAAAGGCAAAAATAAAACCAACAAAAAAAAACCAAACCAAACCCAAAACACACATACACAAAAACACCCCAAACCCAACAACAACAACAACAACAACAAAAAAAACCAAAAATACACAAACAAAGCCAAACAAACCACCCAATAGAAAAGGTTGCCATTAAGATGACTTTGTAAGGGAAAGAAAAAGCCTAGTCTTACCACTGCCTGTTTTCCACTTAAGTGACAAAAGTAGGTTAGGGGAGGCAAACCTAAACACCAGCCAGTCTCCTAATGTTACTATTAAGCCTTGATACACAGTACAACATATAAACCTACTTGTTGCCAGGTTTTTTTCCTTCCAGTGAGTTTAGGTGTTGCTCAAGGGTCTCCATGAGACTGCTGGGAGCCTTGAAAGCAAAGAGAAAAGATACACTTTTAAACACACTGCACTGACCTATCAATCCTTTGAAATCTAGCACCAACTTCCCTGAAGTCCACCATGTGCATGCTCATGATGTTAATTTATTTACATCACTGGGAAAATAGTGGATTTCCATGCTAGAAGTATTAGGCAAAGACAGATTTTGAAAAATATCATGCCCAAATTTGCAGAAGAAAACGTTTAGCTTTACTAAACAGTGCCTAAAGCCTAAATCCAGGATGTGTAGCTCATCATGCTTTGAGTCAGTGTTAAACATTAACAGCAGCACAGCCATCCACATGGATTATTTTAAGAGTAATAGGTTCAAGGTCATCCTTTCAGTTCTGCTTTTAGTCAGACCTCCAACACCTCTTTCATGACCAGAGGGTTAGACAATATTTGCAGTCTAAACAAA
>JAVHNF010063321.1:0-10463 GCA_034783455.1 Micropsitta finschii
AGGCGCCCAACACCTCCCGCAGGCTGAACGCGGCCTCCGCCGCCATGGCTCCATCGCCGCGGGGCGGAGCCTGTGCTGCGCCTGCGCTGCGGGGACGGGGAGCGGGCCCCAAGCCGCCGGGAGAGCCGAGGGGTGAGGGCCGGGCCGGGCGCTCCGGTGCTGTCGGGGTCGGTGGAGCCGAGCAGGGTGGGTTGGCAGGGGCTGGCAATGGCCGCTGCGTGCGGCTCAGTTGTGTTTTGCCTCCTGCCTCTAGGAAGCGGCCGGGCCCCTTCGGAGCCTGCGGCCTGGTGCTGAGGAGCGGTTGAGATGGCGGCGGCGGCGGCGAAGTCTCCTTTTTGTGGCTGTTTCTGAGGTGATTTTACCACCCAGCCGGAGATGTGTGAATCGTGTTAAAATGCCTGAAATTAAAGTGACTCCCTTGGGTAAGTCCTGCAGCAGGAACGCTGAAAACCTTGGAATGCAGAATCCACAGGAACTGGCTGCTGGAGCTGGCCATGGGGAATGGATGTACAGTACCAGATGTGATGTGCAGGCATGCAGGTGTGCAGTGTGCTCCCGTGATCCTTGTCAGTGTTTCCTTGTCCTCCTCCTGTCTTCCAAGCAAGTAAGACTCAAACAGCCCAACGACTCTACTTTAGTTACAGTGTTCATCAGTACGCACTAGAAAAGCAGTTGATCTGTTGTACAGAACAGGTAATTCGGTCACTGAACAGTGCTGAAGATCTACAGGAAGCACATTGCTCTCTTTCCCCCCTGCTTTTTTCCACTATGGGTTGCATGGAATCCGTTGGGATGCATTCGTGTGCTGCTGTATCCTCACAGGCAGCTTTCTGGCTCCGTACGGGCATACCTGGAGCTTAGTGAAGGTCTCTGGTGCTTGCAGTGGGAGGCAAAGTACTTGGGGAGGTGCAGAGCCCTGGGAGCCTTGAGCTCCATCCTGAACCCTGCCCAGATAAGAGATGGTGTTGCTCTTGAAGCGGTGCAGCTGTGAGCAGTGGGCAGAGAGCAGCCACATCCTGCACTGAACTGCTCCGGGCTGGATCCAGAGCTGCATTTACTGCAGCTTTGGAACTGGATGATCTCTCGTGAGCTCAGGGAATGGGATAAACCAGTTCACGTCTGCTGCCCTCTGGCAGATCCGCTGCTTGGAAGAAGGGATGGAGCCTTTTCCTGCGCTGGGAAAGGGCTATGGGGTTTTCACGGACCTTTAGTGCTGCTCTCTTGAAGTGAGGTTTCTTACTTGTGTCTGGTCCAGGAGCTGGGCAGGATGTGGGCCGCAGCTGTATCCTCGTGTCTATTGCCGGGAAGAACGTAATGCTGGACTGCGGGATGCACATGGGCTACAATGACGATGTGAGTATGGAGAAGCCTGGGTGAGGTGGAGGGATGCTCTCCAGGTGCATGTGCCAGCCTGTTCCCAGCTCTTGGGTCATTGTTCCGCTGTTGTTCCCTTTTATTTGAACACTGCCTGGCTCATCCGATGTGACAAAGGGGTGACAGTAGCAGGGTGGGTGTCAATGGGCTGTTCCCAGCCACTGCTGGAGCTGAGTTATGGCAGAGAATGAACTACGGCCCCTTCAGACCCTTGCCTTCTGTGCAGGAGGTGCATCCCCTCGTGTATCCCTGGGCTGTGAAGTGCCAGCGTCCAGCCACCCTTTCCCTGGGCTGTGAAAGTACACGCAGCAAGCTGTGAATGCTGCGTTCCGGGGGGCTTGGGTCTTTCTGTATTTAACATGGGCAGGTACCTTCTATGCTTGAAAGCATTAATGCTGTCAGTAGTTCAACTGCTCTTAATATGATGCTTGGTTGTGGGCAGTGAATCACTTGTGGGAGCTGCACCACCATCTCTGATGCTTTAGAGAGAGCTAGGAAATAACTCCTGATGTTTGGTCACCTGAAATTAGAGGAGAGGAATAGTGGCAAAAATACTGTGTGAGATAAAGTTAAAGCAACTCTGCCACTATAGGAAAGGTTTTGAGGTTTCCTGCCTTAGTGCCCATGGGTGAGCTAAAGCATTGGTCACCTCTGTTACCTGAACATAAACCTGGCTGTAAGTTGTCTGTTTGCAAGGTCTCTCCTCTGGTTGCCCCCCTCCTGTTCTTTGACTCTTTCTGCACGTAAATGCTCCACAGAGCACGTTCCCACTGTTTCAGGTCATTCAAACAGTCATTGTGTTGGGGTATACACAGTCGTTTTGTTGGATTGCACACAGTTGGGGTACACACAGTCGTTGTGGTGGGGTACACACAGTCGTGTTGGATTACACACAGTTGTTGGGGTACACACAGTTGTGGGGTACACGTATTGGGTTACACGTGGTTGTGTTGGGTTACACACAGTTGTTGGGGTACACACAGTCATTGTGGGGTACACGGGTTACACGTGGTTGTTGGGTTACACACAGTTGTTGAGGTACACACAGTCATTGAGTTGGGGTACAGACAGTCGTGTTGGGGTACACACAGTCATTGTGGTGGGTTACACAGTTGTTGTGTTGGGTTAGTAACATGGTAGTACCTGGGTTTGCATTGTAATGGATAACCTGTGTTTTCATGTCTCTGCAGAGGCGCTTTCCTGAATTCTCCTACATCACACAGAATGGGAGGCTGACAGAGTTCCTAGACTGCGTGATCATCAGGTGAGACAGCTCCCTTCCTTCCTTGTCCGAGCTCAGATGGGAAATGGGAAAGCTTTGTCCCTAGCAACCCAAGCGTGCTGTGAGCTGATCACTGACATTTGGCCATTTAAAATCCTCAAGATCCAAGAACCAGGCAGGCTGGATTTCCGTGCATCCCCCTTATCCTTTGTGTGTCTTTTTGCAGCCACTTCCACCTGGACCATTGTGGAGCTTTACCCTATTTCAGTGAGATGGTGGGTTATGATGGGCCCATTTATATGACACATCCTACCAAGGCCATCTGCCCCATCCTGCTGGAGGACTACAGGAAAATTACCGTAGACAAGAAAGGGGAAACCAACTTCTTCACTTCCCAAATGATTAAAGACTGCATGAAAAAAGTGGTTGCTGTGCATCTGCACCAGACAGTGCAGGTGAGTGATGGCTTCTGCACCCTCATGGGGGTGGTTGGTGAGGGCAGAGAGGGTTTGGGTTTCTCCGAGGTGTTTGCACTAACACAGTGTTCGCCTCTTGATGCAGGTGGATGAGGAGCTGGAGATCAAGGCCTACTATGCAGGCCACGTGCTGGGAGCAGCCATGTTCCAGATCAAGGTTGGGTGCGAGTCAGTCGTGTACACTGTGAGTAGGTACAACTAAATACAGACCCCTTCTAATGCCCTGTGTCATTACTTAGGGAATATTAATGGATTTCTCCTCTTCCATTAGGGTGATTATAACATGACACCAGACAGACATTTAGGGTAAGTAGGAAGCTCAGTTGCTGAATTGTGGGTATTTCTGTATTCTGTTAATACCAGGGGCTTTCAGCACTGATTATTTGTCAGGAGACTGGAACATTTAGTGAACAGGTTCCATTGAGTCTTCCACAAAGACCTTAATGTAAACTTCTTCTGTATGATTATAATAATACATTTTTAAGGCTGCATAATAATTGGACTTCTGTGTTTAAAACTTTTTCTGGTCATGATATCTTCTAAATGTATTTAGTTTTAAAAGCGCCAATCCCAAACTTTAATGTTCATTTAATTTTACTGCTATATATGAGAGATTTATATTATTAGTGCTATTTAGAGTAGTATTTCAATGCATTTAAAGCAAGTAATAGCCTGGAGAAGATTGGCTTTTCAAGTCTGTTCTGTGACTTTGGGCAGGCTGATGCACAGCTGCGTGCCTGGTTCCTTGTCTGCAAATGAGCCTGCACCATTCTCCACCCATCTTTGAGACCTGCAGCTCAGAAATGCCAGACACCACCTCTTCATTTGATTGAATTCCTCTTGTTCTAGTGCTGCCTGGATTGATAAGTGTCGCCCTGATTTACTTATCACTGAGTCCACCTATGCCACAACCATCAGAGACTCCAAACGCTGCAGGGAGAGAGACTTCCTGAAGAAAGTCCATGAGACTGTGGAAAGAGGAGGAAAGGTACCGAGGTTTGATAACCTAAGTGGTGGGGGTTTTCCTTTGTAAAGCTCTTGTTGCCTGCTGAGTAACTTAGGCACCAACATGAGACCACTACCTGAAACTGAAGGCACTTCTGTATTCCTCCATCTGTATTTTAAAATATGTCCAATAAAAATTGGACACTTAAACTACACCAAGAAGAAACCAGGCTGAGTTCATGAGGCAGGAAGGGAAACACTGTGCTTACAGTCTGCAAATATGGAAACACAAAACTGATCTGCATCTGAACACTGAAACATCCTCTTGGTCCTGTAAATTAAGGGACCAAGACTTGACTGTTTTATTACTGCTTTTAAACTTGATCAGGAATGATCTCCAGTGTAGTGAGGTCTGTTCAGTATCCTGCTGCATGGTGTTCAGCACTGTTTTGTTACCATAAACCCCTCCAAGTGCAGGGAAGAACACACACTTATCACCCAGTAAATGATGCTTCAGTACCTCAGTTGTGGAAAGGAAAGGAAGTCTCAGACAGTGAGAGGGACTTGTTCAGAACTGATAACCATTTACACACAGTTTGGCTTTCACAGACTAAATCATCCCGCAATTGCAGGTTCTCATCCCTGTTTTCGCCCTCGGACGTGCCCAGGAACTTTGCATTTTATTGGAAACTTTCTGGTGAGTGCAGTCTCTTTGCATGTCCCACCTCCTTTTTGTCCTCCTTTCATGTCCATTTAGGACATACGATTGCTCTGCAGGTCAGCCCATGCTGGTGATTGATTATGGAATTCTTTCCATTTACTTCCCAGCATTCCTGACTCTAAGCAGCAAGTTAACCACTTGCTTCTCCTCAGTCATTCTCCACTGCTCCTCAAACACTCTGGATCAATTTACTGTCCTTGAAAACATGGATTGTGTTTTTGCTGCACTGTAAAACTGGTTTCATGGGAGTAGGAGGAGGGATGAATATGAAACTTGTAACATGTAATTATAAGCATTATCATTTGATATTAAAACCCCTAGCAGAATGATTAATACTTGTAATGGAAAGAAGGTGGCTGTAGTGGGTGGAAGGAAAATTTGACTAAAGCTACTTTGTAGTAAGTTAATGCACGGTGATGTGGCAGTGTTATAATTTGTATACAGTAGTTTTATTGTGTACCCAATTGAGAGTAGGGTAGGTGCAGAAAGTCTATGGAGACTTTATAGGTTTATGGACTTCCAGCACTGGATAGTTGGGATGCTAATTAGTCCCTCATTGGTATCTGGAACTCTTCTTCCTACAGGGAAAGAATGAACTTGAAGGCTCCAATTTACTTCTCCACAGGCCTGACGGAGAAGGCCAATCACTACTACAAGCTCTTCATCACGTGGACCAACCAGAAGATTCGGAAAACCTTTGTGCAGAGGAACATGTTTGAATTCAAACACATCAAAGCCTTTGATCGGGCCTTTGCAGACAACCCAGGGCCTATGGTAGGTGGGCATGATCCTTTACAACACAGAATCTCTTACCGCTGGCTTTATTTCTGACAGGTGTCTTAGGCAGCAGCTGAAAGAGGAAGCTGTTGAGCATGAACAGTACCAAGATAAAACCATTTGAAGTTGTTAGCACACTGTGGATGCTCACAGAAATCTCCTAAAAAGCAGCTGAACTGATGTGACAATTGGACAGAGTGGGAGAGATGCAGTGAATGTGCTGCAATGGGTAACACTGGATTTTCTCCCACAGTTCCAGGGTATTTATGTAATATAAATAATGGGGAAACCCCTGTTTCCTGTGGTGATTGTTGGTGGATCTTTGCATTGCAGGTGGTGTTTGCAACCCCTGGTATGCTTCATGCAGGACAGTCCCTTCAGATCTTCAGGAAGTGGGCTGGGAATGAAAGGAGCAGCTAAATAAAAGAAGTGTAAGCTAATGTGTTCTTTGTGCCAAAGAATTACTGCAAAATAGGCAAAAGATTGTTGCTGGAGGTGAGTCAGTTGTTAACACTGGGGTAAAAGCCCCATATCTACACCAAAGATAGCAGTGGAAGGTCTTTACTTCTCCAGTAGGCAAAGGAAGACGATTTTATCCCAGTGTATACAGGTGACTTCAGGCAGTATTGAGTCATGTTTGATCTCCAGTTGTTTTGTGGATACATCCAGTTAACACTGTGACAGCTGACTGGAAATAAGGAGGGGAAAAAAATAATTCACTGTTTCTGTGCCCCCTTTTTCTATGGTCTGAGCAGATCAGTAAGTCTTACTTTATACATGGGGGTTACATAAAAGTGAAATGGTTTTTGAGGTATCAAGGGAGAATGTATTCTGGTGACTTACAGGAATGCTGATTTCTTCAAGGCAAAATAGATTACATTCCATCTTGCAGCATTTGACTAACTCAGTTTTGAAGTTAAAACCAATGCTGAATCCTTAAGAGGTTTGTGTCTTGGAAAGTGGAGATGTATACCTGAAGTTGCTCGCTGGGTCATTTCATAAAAACCAGATTTGTTCAACGTTAACAGGATAATATAGCTTAATCCTGCAACAGAGCCAAAAAGAGATCAATGCTAATGATTGCAGGTTGTTTATGTCAGCATGTCTGCCTGAAGCTAGAGGAGGCAGCAAAAAGTGGCTGGGTGCCTATAGCTGTACTTGTGGCACTCCTGGATTGGTTAGTTCTTGGTCAGCTTCCTTTTCACTCATATGCATCTGTCTCTGGTGAAAGTGGAAAATCTCAGAACATCTATGAGGAATAGAGAGAAAAAACTAGGAAATAAGCTGGATCATCAGTGAAAAGATGGGCATTATGAAACAGCCCTCCTCACTTGCTGCCTGTAAGCTAGCAGCCTGTTTGGCTTGAAAGAGTCTGCTGTACAAAGTCAGTCTCTAGGATTACTTTGTTAAGACAGGGGTAACTTTCTACTGTGATGAGTAATTAGTTTTAATCATGGCACATTGTGTGAAGTGTCTCAGGAAATGGAGGTGTACAGATTAAATTGCTCAGAGTAAAATGAGAGGCTTTCCTTAAGATTGTTTAACTGAAAGGGATGCACATAGAAATCTTGATAAAATCAGAAAAAGAAAAGTAAAGCAAGTTACTCAAGTCAGGGCTTCTTGTAGTTGGATTATCTCCTGTTCTGCCACGCTGCCTCTGTAATCCGCCCATGCATCAATATCCCTGTAACAGTCAGTCCAGTTCTGATTCTGAATCTTCTGTCTTCTGTTCATTTATGATATAGCATCTAACCTTAATTACATTTTTATATGCTGTTAATAATGTGTTGTACTTTACATAGTAATACTTTCTCAGCCTCAGTGTTTATGTTCCTTAAATCAGTTTTTAAAGGCCATAACTGAAGTGGATGGTTGATGGAGTGGTTTTTGCCAGGCCAGTCTCAAGAGAAAATTCAAGCCCTGGTAAAGAGGTTTTACTTCAGTGCCAAGAGGCTGGATACAGCCACTTCCAGCTTTGAAGCCACTTTATTTGGAGTCTGATTCAATAAAGTCCTTAATTGTAAGACAGGCATTAAACCCAAGGAGTTCATCAGGTTGACTGCAGCATGGCTGCTGATCAGCTGCTTAAATATGTTGCTGAATCAAAGTTTTCACACTTAATCCTGAATTCTTTTTGATAGAGCACAATGGCAGGAGTACAGTCTAGAATGGAGACTTTTCTAATCATTCTTCTGACATGGCATGAGTAAAGACTGGTGTTGATACTACCATAAATTCAGATGAACAAGTAGCTATATTGCACTCATGGGTTTCTTTGATTTAATTGGTGACAAGGAGCCTAGGGGCTGGTGGGGAAAGAGGAAGGGAAATGAAGAGTCCTGGTGTTAAAACTGATTTTTCACACACAGAGTTCAGATGTCAGGCAGCCTAAGGGTGTAATTGTTTATAAACCTGCTCAGTGTAGGACTCCGGGCTGAATTCTTGTGAAACCATTAGCTATCAGCTATGCACGGGGCTTATTAAGCCTATGGAAGTGGCTTAATGTTTTACCAAATCCAGGATTCATGCGGTAGATTGACTAGCTGGCATTGCCAGTCTGTATTGCCAAGGTCAGTTGAAAGAAATTAATGCCTCATACCTTCCTCCACCTCAGTTGATGTCTTGTACTGGATTGAGCAGAGCATTTAGCAGAAAAATACCAGTGTACTTTGAGATCGTTGATGCGTTGGTGTTCTCAGAGCCATCCATCATTCAATACCATCTCCATTTGCAATGACTGTTTGACCCACAGTCATCTCTGGGAGAGGTATACCTGTAAAGCACTTTCAGCTCTCATCTCATAGCATAATCATGTTTCTGTGGGGGAGGCAGGTTTCTGGTTTGGCTTTTACCTTAAGGAAACTTCAGTTCCACGATGACTAAAATGGCTGGATACTGCCTGTCCTTTGACACACTTGCATCCAAAATATTCAGAGCTGAAAGTGTTATGTAAAAGCAGTCCTGTTGAGCTGTGTGCTTGGTGTTTACTGTTGGTGTTGATGTCGCCTCCTTTTTCCATCCCCAAGAAGAAGAACCAGTAAAGAGTCTGATGGCTGTGGAAGCGAAACCTGCTGCTCTTCCAGGGAAGCAACTGGGGAAAGAGCACGGGTCCACTGAGCCTTCGGACCAGACAAAGGGCCTCTGTGAGGGTCAGTCGGATTCTGGTTTGAAGGCCAAAGTGTGTCATGAAGACAAAGTGCCAAGTGTGGCATCCAGCAGGGAGAGTGTAACCGTTGTGGTGGAAACACCCCTGAAAGACACATCCCCTTCCTTGGCCGAGGAAGGTGTGTCCTCCTTAGGTTTGCATGTGTTTGCTGCCGGTGAATCCTTCAGCTTTCTCCAGTGCTTTCCAAGGCTGCTTCATTTCGTGTTCTTCCCATTTATGACTGCTCTTGTTATTATGCTTGAAGAGTGTGTAGCAGATAATATGATCGCATAGGTGTTGTATGACAACATGGTTTCCCACCACTGCGGCTGATTCCTGATTTTTTACTTTGCCATGACGAAATGTGCTTTGCAGCTAAGCTGATTCCTCTGCCTAAGCCTTTTTGCCCCATCTCAGATGTGTTTGCCAGTCACATTGCTAATCTATGTATATTTTTTTCTTTTTGGTGCAGAGATTCATCTGCTTTTCTTTCAAAAAGTAGATTTATTGACTTTGATTATGACATAAAGAGGCTTAAACTCTAGAAATGTTTTCATTTGCAGTGCGCAGGTTTTTTGTTTGGTTTTGGGTTTTTGTGTGTGTGCTTCAGTGCATTCTGGTTTAGCTTCCCTAAAGCTATTGCTTTTTATGTCATATCCTTGCCATTCATCGCAGCCTACCCTTCCTCTCCTCAGTCATTGCCAGAACTCTGATTTTTTTGTGTCTTACCTTATCACAAATTTTTAACCCTGCTGGAATGACCTTCTTTGGCAAAACCTCCATCACTTCCACTGGGATGTTTGCCTTCATAGTGAAGCAGTTCAGTAGATTGGGGTTGTAGGGCAAAGTTCTGATCTGCTTACTCAGCAAAATATTTACCGAAGTCATATTTCAGTATGTAAGAACTAGGCTAGTTTTTAATGGTATTTCTCTGCAGCCAGCGCAACAGAGTGTAAAGACACACTGTGTGGAGTAGTAATGTACCCATTCACTACCTGGCTAAGAAATGCTGCATTTGGGAGGCTGGTGTTCTGGCTGGCCCAGCTAAAGAATATTAAATTCCCTTGGCAGTGAGGCTATGTTTTGATGCCACTGGTATTGTTCATTTGCACTACAGTAAGAGGCACAGTAGGATTTATAAAGAAAAGTCAGTATCTAGCTATTTAATTCCTGTGAAACAAGACTGACATGGGCTCACCAGCCATGTTTTTCTACTTCATAGGGCTGTCAAATGTACTAAATGTAAAAACATAAAGGAGCAAAATTACTGTAGTTGCAGACCTGTGGTTTTTCTACCTGTAGAGTTTCGAATGGCAGTTGCCATTTTGACTAAATGTTAATGTATGGAAATATTTAAAGAATGACCAATGCTTTGGTATTAATTGCTCTAAAAAATTCTGATTCCTGAAGTCAAAAAGGTGGCTCTGCAGACTTGAAATCAGAGACAAAGAGATTCAGAGTCAGCCCCAACACTTGCTGTAACAAGCTTTGGAAAACCACTCATAAAACTTTTTTTGCAGATCACTGCAGAAAGTTCCGCCACATTTTGCAGTGTCTCGCTTCATCTTTTCCATGATAGGAAGATTTCTGTAGGATGGAAATCATTATTTTCCAGAAGACATTAAAAAAGAACAAGCTCTTAATGATAACAAAGCGTGTATAAAAACCACCCCAACAACTAGGTGTTATTCCCTAAAAATATAGTGGCAGACCAGAAGAGTAGCATTTTTTGTTTCAAATTAATTTAATTAGGGCCTGATGTATAGCCATTGAAACAAGCCGTGTATTCTTTGACTTCAGAGA
>JAVHNF010063321.1:37762-49557 GCA_034783455.1 Micropsitta finschii
GACTGAAGGAAGAAAAGCCCAAAGCCATCTAACTAGCAATGGTAATTTATTGGATATAAAGATATTCTCCAGAAGTACATCCTACAGAAGTTAAATGGCAATTTACAGGCAGTGGGAGGAATCTTGACTCTTCTTGTCCCTCAAGCAGCATTTACTGTGTGCTTACAAAACTGAAACCAGAAATAGAAGGTGTGCGTCTACTGTGTTACCACCCCTACTTAAGGGGCTAAGTCCTCCTGAAGTCACCCCAACTATGAAATAAACTCTGATCTTTGTGGACAAGATCCTTTCAAATATGCTTTGCAAATCTAAAAGATAGATCAGGTGACAGAAGAAACCCATCATGCTACAAAAGGTTATTATTGCTGCTGATACAGTCAGCAAGCTTGGAATCTTGTTTCCCTTCCAAGCTCTATCGCCAATAACATGTTCTCACAAAGATCCCTCTCTCCATCACCCCCTGCTTGCAACCACATGAAAGTGCCGAGTTTTCTCTTCAGCATTAGGAGAGAATTCTTCTTGGCAAAGTCATGTTTACAGAGGAGGGAATGGTTGCTGAACACACTCAGACTCATGCCCATCACCAAGCTCTTTAATGGAAAGCAGCTGAACCATTATCAGACCAAGGGAGGAAGGAGAAGTAGAGCTGAATGCATCCTGAGAAACCCAAACTCTAACTGATCAGGACTGTATTGCATTTGATCGAAAGATATCACCCCTGATACCTAAGGTCTTAGGGTGAGATAAAAAACTCCCATCTGTAAGACCCCACTGCTGCCTCCTATCAGAGACACTCTCTAACTTGAAACCTTCTTCAGCAGCAATCCTGCTTGCTCTTTGACTAACCAAGGCATCACAAAGCTCACTATAACTATGTATCTAGGATTACTAGCATGGGAAATGGCAGGGTCACAACAGTAGATTTCGTTCTCTTGGACAACTTATTCCATTAAACGCAGTCAACACAACTCACAAGTTCTAAGCCTGAACTCAGGGGAGAGACACTGAGATTCAGTGGCTGGTGACACATAAGAACTGACTGATTATTACAGTGGTATCCTCCGGCTGTAAAATCACCTAGTTTTGCCTCCCAAACAACCGCTTTAGTCCTTTAAGGAAGAAAATCAAAACTATGACCTACTTCATGCTCCCTGTAACAGCTAAAACATCCAGAAAGGGTTTGATTTCCATAGATTCTGACCTAGTTTTCAGGCTGAGCAAAAAATAACAACTAAAACCCTGCACAAATCAAATTCTATTTCAGAATCTTTTCTTTTTGCTTTAATTGATACAGCAGCCTGGAAAGAAATCACCTCCGGCCCCTCAGCAGATGCACTGGACTCTTCACACATATGCCAAAGAAGGTGAAAGCTATCAAGGGACATAACTCACAGATGTTAAGCTGCTACTTAGCTATCCTGAGAGAAGGATTTGCTTTGTGTTCTGGCTTCTCAGCACATAGGAATCCAGCTGTTACTTTAAGAGGCAAATGGAAGTGCAAATCTGTCAATCCTGTATTATTATGCTAATATTCAATCTCAGGTTTGGGATGCATGATCTGACTTGTTACTGGATGGCTGTCTGTGGGCTGAGTAATAAAAGCAGTGAAATCAGTATTTGCTTTGCTTTCAGGTACCCACTGTGAAAAGTTTGCTTTCAGAGAGACTCCACCAACTCCGCAAACTGCTATAACACATTTTTGCAAATAGGTGTGGGGGAGAGCAATTTCCCTTACACATTTCTGGGGACTGACAGGGATGCATTTCTAATGGCAGCCACACTCTGTAACAAGCCCAAGCAGCGTAACAGTCATCACACACTGCCCTTAGGTTGAGCTCACCTACTCCAAGACATTACAAGAGGGTCTTATGGAGGGACAGTAACAGCGAAGCCAAAGCGGACAGTCAGAGGACTGTTAGGATCAAAGTGGTATGGCCCTATGCTGTCCACAAAACTGTCTGAGAGCTGTTAAAGGAACTGCAAACATCCAGGGAAAAGGGCAGTTGAAACAACATAATAAAGAGCCACTAACAGGAACTATGTGCCTCTAGTAATAAAGCTCTCTCAGTGCCTTCCAGCTCTCTTTCCTGAAATCAGATTCCAAGGATTTTACTTCCTCTTCCCCTTCACCCTCTGATGGCTCCCTTGGTACTTGTCTGGAGGTGAAAGAATGCAGCTAGCTCCAAGAGAGCAGCTGCAGCTTCTGCTCCAGTCATTGACCAGGCTGAGAGACTGCAGATAAAAGGTCCCACTGTATTTCATAGAATCACAGAATTATTTGGGTTGGAAAGGATCTTAAGATCATCCAGTTTGAAAGCCCTGCGATGAGCAGGGACACCGCATCCTAGACCATACTGCCCTAGGCTCTGTCCAACCTGCCCTTGAACATTGCCAGGGATGAAGCATTTACCACTTCTTTGGGCAACCTGTTCCAGTGCCTCACCACCTACAGCAGGTTTGAATGTTTACAACATGCTTTGAAAGGTCAAAGCATGCGATTTAACTGCAGATCAGCACCTTCCACAAAGCATGACACAGTTCCAAACATCCCATACTAGCTCACTCTTTGCACAGCATGTGGAACATGCAAGAAAGACCTCCTGGGAAAAAGTAACACTATCATTAATTTCTCCCTCCTTCAGACCCCAAACTATTTGAGCACCTGCATATTAAGAGCTGAATTCACTGTTCCCCAAGCCTTGGAGAACTAGAATGCTCCTCTGCAACACTGAGAACTGATGCAACTACTATGTCAGTCCTCAAATCCCAGGCCTTGCTATGTCAGCATTTGCGTCAGGTCCTGTTTCACAGAGAGATTAGCAAGTAAACCAGCCTAGGTGAAGCAGGAAGGGCGAAGAGCACCTCATAGTAATGTTGCTAATTCTTGCAACAATCCTGCACTGGGGTGGGGAGGGATGGGCTTTTTGGTCCTGGGCCCTTGCTCTGGAATGGGAAATTTCTCTCCATAATCTTCCTTTATGTACTTGTCACCAGACATCAGAAAGACTGAAGTCTGGCACCTTGCATGACAGTTCTTCTGCTCACCTAAATACCTCCTGTAGATTACCCAACCTTCTTGCACAACATTCTGAAATGCTTTGACACGCTCTGTATGGGTACAGTACCTCACAGAGATTCAAATTCTATCGGACCAAATCCCAGGCAGACAAGGACAATCTCTGCCTTGAAGAGTTTAGTGTATGCAAATAAGACAAAGCAACAGAAGGAAGAATAGACCACAGCAAAGCAGTTGCTGGCAAATGGCATATTGATTCTATAACACAGCACAGATTTGGCTTTTAGTCTAAAAAAGCCCCCAATGCTTCATTTGATTTACCCTTTAACCATAAAAATGCACCCATGTCTGGAGAAGAGCACAGAAACTGTCTGACAGCTGACAGAGAAACTGCACAACAGCTTGGGAAGGAAAACAAAGAACATGAAATTCAATCCACCTTCTGAAAAAGTCACAGGGTGTAGAAATTACTCATCTAATTGATGCAAATTCCAAATAGAAACTGTTGGTTTAATGATCATTTTTTTCTGCATTTGAGGGTGGGCATTTAGGCTTTGCTCTCATGCAGAATAAGCTCACTGTGACATTCTTCAAGAAGTAATAACTCTAACAAGAAGAAAGAAGGAAACAGGAAGAAGAATTGGCTGTTCTGCTCTCTGTAGATTGTTGTATCAACATTCATATGCAACGCTTCCTAGTCATTAACAGTTGGGTGTAGTATGAAAAGGACTTTATCTCACTGAGTAAAACATCAAATCTTGCTGCAAAAATATTCAACTGGATTTTTTGATGTAACTTTTCCAAACAAAGTTAAGCAGTAGCCTTGGTCTAGCAGGGAAAAAAAGGGGCTGATGACATGGGAAGGGAGGAGCAGACTGACAACATGAACAGCAGCTTTGTTTGCTTGTTCTTCATCTTTTTGCATAGATACAGGTGAGAGGCAATAAGGCAGACAGTTTTTTCTAAGTGCTAATTCAACAAACAAAGGAAACTGGGGAGTTTGGGGAATAAAGCAGCACTGAAAGTTAAATACCAGTGTTCCAGCTCATGTGTGAAGGTAGAGTCATCCCATTGGATTCAATACTTACATGGTGACCCCAGTCTCTCACAACTGCTCTTGTTTTAGGGGTGCCAGCAGAGATGATCTAACAATAACAGGGGTACAGTGGTAGCAGAAATACACACATGCAAGGGAGTGGTTTGGCAACACATGTAACAAGGGAAAATAGATCTTGTGGGTGAAGAATGGAGATCATTGCTGCATTTCTCCTTTCTCCAACAAGAAGAAAAGACTTCGACTTGCCACCAACTTACCAGATTGGCTCAGGCTTCAGGTGGCGATTAAGACCATGAACAAGCTGTTTCTCCTCAAAAGCTGGCTTCCCTGGAGCCCTCTGGATGTCGAGGTGAGCAGAGTTGCAGAGTGCATGGACACCAGTATCTGTGCGGCTGGAGATGTGGAACTTGACAGGAGCAACAGGCTTTAGGTTCTGCACTGCCTTCTGAAAGCCAAGATGAGATGGGATTCATGAATAGATGACTTGCTTCAAGCTAGCTAGGAAAAAACATCCTCCTCCTTGCTAACCATATGTCTCTTTATTACTCACACAAAGAAGTAATTGGGAGTTTTAAAGTGGGCTGCAAACAAAGGGATGGAGAGAAGCCTGTTTGGGGGACTTCTAGCACCAGTGACTTCTCACCTTCTGCCCTGACATTACCTCAAACAGAACATACAAAATACCATATGAGCTTCCTTATGTGCACAAAAATAAAGTAAAAAGTATTATCTGCCCATCCTTTACATCATTGGGTGAGTGGGAAAATGACAGAGAATTGCCCATTTAAACCCAGACACCATCCCTGCAATTCACTGCTAAGAACTGGACTTGGATTGCTTCAGCAGATCTTAAAGTGCTGCAAAACCCAAGCCTTAAAGGGATGAAAACAGCACACAGGGATGTCTGAATGACATCAGCCAAGACACCTGAAGGAGCTTAGGCTGCATCCTTTGCTTCCAGTGCAGGCCGTAACAGTGCCAAATACTGCAGCTTATTGCTGCAGGCAAAAGTTCCTTTCCAACCACAATGGGACCAGGGCTACAGAGAGCAACATGCTTCTGAGAGCAGAGGAGAAGCCAGGGGATCAGACGAGTAGTAGCATACACTGATGTACTGCATTTATTAGTCCCACTGAGAAATATAAACAGATCTAAGAATCAAGACACAGCTCATAAAACACACGAGTAGTTGAGGAGCTGATATTGAGCTATCCCAGCAGGTACAAAGAACCACAGGACAGACACAGGCCACTGGCAGTCACAAGGTGGGATTTCCTTGTATTTGCTGCTTCCACAGTTGCGTTAATGCAGGACTTGGCTAATTCTTGACAGTACTGTTTTCTTCAGGAGCTAGCATTGTCTTAATAGTCAGGTGATGCCTCACTCATGCCAAGACCTCTGCCACAGCAAGACTAAAGCAGAAAACTACCAACATTATTTATACCATCGAAGAACTTATGTTTTATAGTCACAGAGTTCAAGCTTACTGGAGCCAAAAGGCCCCAGAATTACACTGCAGCTGAAATGTACTGTAAAACTTAGCAAACTGTACTGCAACAAGCTGAACTTATTCTAAGGCAAGGGAAGAATAGCCATTGAGCTCCTCTAGGTTCTACCTATGGATTTTGGCATGGATTTGCTGGAGAGCCCACCTGTGGCTTTGCCTGTTGCTTTCCTTTCCCAGCTGTTCCTATCCACACAGCTGGCTTTTATCTCCCCACCCTGTTTCTGCCTTTCCATTCTGCTCACTAACAAAGGACTGGAAAAACAACCGGGTGAATTACTACACATTCCTGCTGGGAAAGTAAATAAAGCCCTGCTAAATGAGTCATTAATATGGTGTCTTTTAATGAAGATGCACACACACAAGAGTGAGAACAAAAGAGATGCTAACATGGTTAATTAGGTAGTACATATTGAAGGGTCTGTCTAGACTAGCCTAAGTTTAGTAAAGCCAGGGTGGGTTTTGGTAAAGGACAAACACTGGTAGGTCAGCAAGTTCATGGAATACCATAAAAAACCATAGCAGGTCTTATGTACAGTAAGATTTTAAAGTAGGCTGCTGGACCACTGCAAATAACAACTTTTTTATTTGTGAGGACAGGCCCTTAGAAAATCCAATGTAATTTGTTACAGGGAATGAGCGAAGCAGATCTGAAAGACTGAAAAACAATAAGAAAAGGCAGAAAACCAGATCAATGACTAAAAATTTCTTCCCCTTTCCCACCTCCACTCCTGAGTAGTGAACCAGTCTTTATTTGATTTTCATTTGGTACCAGGAGTTTGAACTGCTGACTCACAAATACCTTTCAGACTCCTACTACTGAGCAGACAGGATTCTGGGTTCTCAAAAGTGTACCCTTAAGATGCACAGGGAGGTTAAGGAAAACGTGCAACAGAGCTGCAGGGGAAGGCCTGGGAAACAGAACAAAATGACCCTATCTTTTCCTCTTCCTAATCCTATTAGTTGGAGTTCACATGTGGTTACAATTAACAACAAAAATCTTTATAACCCTTAACCAGACAGAAAGTAAATACTTTTCTGCAGTAGACCTTGGCTTGTGCCTCAGCAATTTGTCTTAAAGCAGAAGCTGCTCTTAAAGCACAGTTTCTGCAAAAATATGTTTGGGTTTTCAAGCTCCTCCCTTCTTCAACCCTATTCTCCCCCTTCTTTCCCATCAAGCAAAAACCAGCCAGTGGAAACACAGTTCAGCGGAGTTAGAGAGGGGCAAAGAACAGGAGAGAGCGTGTAATACATTCTCCTCTCTTGTTAGGGACTTGGAGAAGTTTGGATGCAGCACTCCTGTGGATCCCACACTGCATCCAGACAAAGCTGGACAATAAGAACCGTTTGGAATGCAGACTCCAAGACAGATCTGGTTGTTTTCCCCATTCAGGTCAGCCAGTGAATCCACAAAGGTGCGGGACTGAATGACAGGTTCAACAAATGGTATTTTCATAGCTGCCCTTCTCTAGCACAGCTTTCTCCTAGGCAAAGCTCTCTGGTGAAGTGACTGAAGGATGCACGTGCTGGGCATCCAAGCGGAAATATGACCACCACTGCCGCCAAGTCTCAGACTGTGAAAGCTAAAAGCTTTGTAGATTCTTCCTCCAAGCCTAAAAGGCATGCAAGCTGATAATGTACTATCAACTGCTAACTCCAGGTTTAATTCTAATTTTTCATTTATATCTCACCCTAATTAATCTCCTTAATTAAAAAGAGTATTTCTGAGCTGATGAACTTTTTTGCAGGCAATTCAAAAATGACCCCTTCACCTATGCAAATGTCTTCTATCTGTACCATCCAGATTCCCTTTAAGCCTACAGGCAGCTGATGGTTTCCGCCTCTGGTTCCTGTATACTTTCATCTGTGAATATCACCCATACTGCTAAAAGCCCCACATTATTTTCATCTAGTAACTGCTTGGATAGCAACCAGTTTTTCCTGCTCTTTCAGAAAAAGCAAGCCCCTAAAACAAGTAGGCCTTTCATATGACCAACTCAAAAGGCTTTACTGCTATTAATCCAGATCCCTACCCTGTTAGGTATCATCCATGGATTCCTATGGGGAAACTGAGGCAGAAGTTAACCCATGGGGTCCAAGGTAAAGGCAACAGAGAAGATAAGGAATAAAGAAGCTGGGTTGTCCTCCCAGTGCTCAAAGTTCTTTAAGCCACAGAACATGCAAATACCCTTCTCATTAGCAGGTGTAACAAACACTGAAATCTTGGCTTGGCAGCTCCTGGAGGCATTTCACTGAACCAGATCTCGTCCATTTTCATTTTGCCTTTACTTCCTGAGTCATAGCATTTCCAGACAACCATATTCCTGGAGCAGCAACAAGCATCCCAGAGTGTCAGTTTATCCTCTAACACACTACATATCAGAGATGCAGGGGAAAGCATTAGTTGCATGTAGTAGGTCTGTTCTGCTAACAGGTTTAATTCTCTAAGTACTTCCATATTTTGAATCACGCTGAAATTTCCACTGTTGTGTGCCAGAATGATACAGATCCACATTCCAGATTGCTATTCCTACTCACAGCTCAGTTCTCGCTCTTTACAAACGCTGGAGAAGCAAGATGAGAACAGGCCCACTGCTGTATACCACCTATGGTGGAGAAGCAAAAGTTCACCTGCTTCTCTCCTTGAAGTCTACATAAAAAATCATCAGGATACTCAGCATCTATTCTCTACAGGCATTAGGAATGTTTTTGAATAACTAAGTATCCATTTCTCTTTTAAAGCATCTGTACTGTACAATCCATTAGCTGCACAGACACAAGGGATTGCACTGCACTGCCAGGAATGCTGCACCACTTATAGGTTGCTGTGTTCTAATAACCTGCAAACATGCAAGCTTCTGGTTGCAAGTCATCACAGCCTCACTGATTCGATGGGTGCTATTTCAAATGAAACTAATGAAAAATCTAACTCATTTTTAGTGGAACAGATAAAAGTTGAAGTGAAAGACAGGAAGAAAAAGCTGAGAAAGTGGCTTCTGCTAGAAGAAAGGGTATCCAAAGCAATCTACTATGCCACTGAACTATTACTGAAACAGGGGTTAAAGATAATAGTTCTCTTGGTCCATTTTACTTTCTTCCTCCTCCCCCCACCCCTTTTTTTTTTTTTTGGTGGGGGGCTTGTACCAAAGCTGCCTTGCATAGTAAGGAGTTTGTATATATTCTGTCTCCTCACCTACTCCTCCTTTTTCTTTCACGAGGAATAATATCTGGCCTTAGCACAAGGCTGCTGGCCAAACAGAGCTTCGTGTGGGGAAGATTAGTTTTGGGCAGTATTCACTAGCACAATGGGAAACAGCACACTCAGGAGATGTTCAAACCAAACATGAAAAGGAACTTAATTCTGCATATCTTAGCAGGCCTTGCATATGGTGCCTGTTAGCACAAGCAACATGTTGCTACTCACTTTAACAAAAGGTGCTACACAGGAAATCTTCCTTCACAGTAGGGACATTTGTAAGAACTGAGACCAGAGCATAAAGTCCTGCATCTTACAATTTTCCACAAGGAGCTGGAGAAGCCAAGTCATAGGATTCAAACCTTCCCATCTGGGAGGCAAGGTCTGGAATTTTGTTTTGGACCCATCACTAGCAAGCTGGGCTTCCAAATACTTCAAGACAAATACATTGTCTCCAAGAAAGAACAAAAGTGATGCCTGCAAAGCTTACCCTCCTCAAAGCTATATTGAAAGCTCTACATCTGTCCCTGAGCTAAAACAAGTCTCCACTTCCTACATACAGTCCCATAGCTCTGTTACATGGCAGTGCTGAGGACTACAAAAGCTCGCATCCTGCAGGATATAGTGCTTTACAGTGACAAAGGGTTATGGACAAGCCTTCTGCTCAGCCCCAGCCAACTATCTTGCCTTACCCCACAGAAGACTGCAGCACCACACTCCCAAACCAGTTCATTACAGTTCTAATGACACAGCTGTTGAAACACAGGGTCTACAGCTCCCAGGTTATTTGCTTGCCTGCAACTGCAGACAAATGTCTGAACATACTTTGAATACAATAAGGATCTCATTACAGATTTAATTTTGCCCTTCCCTTCAGTTCCCTTCCCGGCTTCGGAAAGCTGGGAAGTTCAAGGCTGCACAGAAATGGAGGAAGGAAGACAAATTCCTACAGGCCCCAGAAGTTTTCTATTAAAGCTGCTTTAAGACTTCCCATGTGGTTCTAATAGACACAGCTCTGCTCAGCAGTGCCCAGCATCAATACCACCACATGAAAGAAAAGCACATATCCCAGAACTGGCCTGCAAAGTGCTGATACTGTGAAAAGACAACACCAAATAAGTTTATCTTTTTCTTTTTTCCTTCTTCTTCTTCTTTTCTCCTTTAATCACCCATCCTACCCATTCGCCTGTTAAAACAAAGTTACTTGGATAATGCAAACCAACTGCTGGGCTCACCCAAAGTCCGGCGCCTGGGGCTGAGACACTGGATGGTTCAGAGCATTAGATAAATGAGATAGAAAATCCTCTGGGGCTCTTCTTTCAAGATGAGCACAATATTTATACACTTTCTCCACAATGGTCTCAGGCAAAAAGCCATACAAATACACCCATAGAACTCTTACTCAAGCCATTAATTCATCACACTTTCCTTCTGTAGACTGCTCAGCAAGAGCATGCAAGAGCTATCACCCTCATTCAGCAAACCAAGGCATGGTGTGGAAATGTCCTGGCCACAGAGTGGCTGGGTGGGACAGCAAGGAAGAGCTCCTGGACCAGCTCTTCCACAACTCTTTTCCTCCAACAGACAAGGACTGAAGCTAATGCAAGCACAGACTCACACAAACAAGCATGGTGGGTGCACCATCTCCAAACTACTACAGTTTGTGATCTCAAGTTGGAGAGTCTGACTGAAAATGGGATCTGAGTAACAAAAAGGTTGTTATTATTACACAGGTGTGAGCTCACCTGAAGCAACCTCTATCGATCTCTTTTCTGAGCAGGCACAGCCTTCATTTTGAACTACATGATGCTTCTAAGACAAGAGAAAAATAACACACTTTCCTTTCAATCCTGTCCCGCACAGGAACATGGGACTCTCCATCACTGCTCTATAAATGCAGCTCAACAGCAGCTTGTAATTAAATTACAATTGGGTTACACAATGATCCAGGTCTGCTTAGCATTCACCATATGCAAGAGACCCACCTCCTACTCGCTGGTGCAACAGTTGACCTTTTGAACTCGTATTGCACACTCACTCCGAGCCCAAACAGCACCCACATCCTGAAAGCCATTCTTACATTCTTGAAATCCCTGGGAGCAGCACAGGAACAACAGTGATGACAAGATCATACCTTTTTTTTTCCCCTAGCATATTAGAAGAACTCCAAAAGAATGGAAACCAAGTTTTTTTTTTTTAATTCCATTAGAACAATGGATATCCTGGTGTGCTTTGTTCTGAAAATGTCTATCAGAGATATCCTTTCCCAAGAGGATGCAGGACCTAGAAGCAGCACAGCTCAGCCTACTCAGAACTGAGGCAGTTCTGAGAACAAGTAGAAGCAAAGCCACAAGTACTAATATGAAGCTTACAGGCTTAAGTCCCTTCAGGTCAATTTCAAGTCTCATTAAAGGGGTCACATCTTTATCAGTGTCTAAATGTGTCCAACTTCACCCTAACTTATTTCTCTCATCTGTATACTGACATAATTTCTGAACATCTGACTGTTTTGAATATTATAGTGTTTAATACTATGCAAGTGTCTCTTATAGAGTGTCAATCTAAAAATAATACTTATCTCTTACAATATCTGTAACTCAACAATGTGACCCTAACAAGTTTAATTTTAATGACAATATGATTAGCAAAGGACCTACCTCCAAGTAATTCTGGACCCCAAGCACTGACTGATCATTAGAAGTCTCCATAACCCCACTGCAGAGCAAAACAAATACAATAGTTAATGATATATATCAGGACCCAAGGACTTTGCAAAGAGCCCACCAGCACATCCAGAAGTTAACAGGGACAGCCATCAAACTGTTTGCTATAGCAGGACCTGGAGGCTGGCACAAAGATAAGACAAATTACACTAGAAGAGAAGTTGCAGATAAACTATTACAGGGCCAGGAGGTGGTTGCCTGTTGCAGGTCCCTTTCTTGCAGGCTCTGTAGATGTCATAAAGCCATTAAAAGGCCACAGAGTCTGTGGTGAGCTTCCTCTACTGCAGAATTCACAGCCA
>JAVHNF010063329.1:0-10079 GCA_034783455.1 Micropsitta finschii
GCTGATAGCTTGGGCTCCATTTTGGCTTCTAAATGTTTGTAACTGGGCTTTGTGGCTTCCCTGGGGTGCCTGGTCCCCTGGCCTCCAACTCTTGACTCTCCTAGGTGAATCTGGCATGAAGAATCTTTTCTTACAGTCAAGATTTTTCTGTAGACGCTTAGAAGAGACATGTATGGAGATATTGACTTGGCTGACTTTAAGGCCGAATTTCTATCTCTCACAGCGCGTTGAGCAGAATGCTGATAGAAGTAAAGGCTGTTTACAGAATATATAACAGATACTTCAAAGAGTTTTCTTAGCTTTGAGTTCTTCAGTCACAGGCTTTTGTGCATAATGCATTTCATGTTCTATAAACCTGATACAATATATTCCTTATCAGATAAAGGCAGAAGGATTACAGTTACTCCAGTTTTGCTCCCTGGGTTGCATCTTAAAAGTTAGGTGATGATACAACAACTGCCTAAATTCCTGTGTAAATTTGGATTTATATTAGAAGAACAAAGGTAACTTTCTGCTTTAAATAAGGGCTCAAGGAGATTTTCAGCATTGAAAGCTATAGTTCCTCAGGATCTCTTCAAAATAATGAAAAAATAAGCTGTCCAGTATTCCAGTCTCTTATAAACCTGCTTAACTTTGTGCATGTTAATAGCTTTAGTAATTGAGATAGAAGCATATATGGAGAGTTACAGCATTACAAATGTGCTTACAGACATGCCAAACTGGGGTCTTTGTTTTTATCCAAACTTGCATATCCTTTAATTATTCTAGATACTTTATTTTTGCAATTTAACTTTTGTATATCTAGAACTTCTTAACCAGTGGTGATATATGTTAACCTCTCTTTGTTTTTTTTTTAATGTTCAATATTAATTGTGCGCAAACTTGATCCATCAGATATCTTCCTTTCTTTAGAGAAATAAAATTTTATATTTTGTATGTAGTACCCAGTTCAATACAGAATAAGCAAAAAGAATGTTACTAAAATCTGTCAGTCAAAATATAAGCAGAAGACTTCATGTACAAATGGAAAAGAGATTAGCATGCTTGAGGTTTTTTTCCCAGACCCTTCCATATGTAAGGAGCCTTAGCTTCACTTGGAAACAGGCTTGCATTAGACCATTTCTCACTGTATCAAGCTCTTTATGCACCCAGCTGGCTGCGAAGTTTCTCTTTGCTGCGGTGTCTCTGTGTAATCCCAGTCAGTTTCCCTTTGCAGCTGTGGGGGGTCTCTTTTGATGTGCCTCTGTAGGTGGCTGCCATCCCTCAACCGGGGCCTGCAAACAGAATCTCCTCTGTAGAGGAAAAGAAAACACCCCGGTGATGCCATGTGACTGTTTGCTTTATGCATGCAGGAGGAACTGACGTCAAGTGCCTCAGGATATTGTTCTAATCCAATAACATGATGTTGTGGTGTGTATCTCCGTGCATCTAATATATCTAACGCAGAGCCTGCGGTGAAGGACAATGTGGTCAGTACCTCCCTTTGCTCTTGGTCTCTTTTTACTTTCAAGACTCTCCATGTGTACTGAAAAAAAATCTCTGGTGTCTGCTTGTGACTATCAATTGCAAAGAACAGTTATCTTGCATTGCTCCCATCTGTGCAGTTGTAGGCACTGTTAATACAGCAGTGTTAATACAGAGCAAATGCATAAACATGCAACAGAGGCAACCCAATCTGGATTTTATTTTTGTTATTCACTTGGGAGGAAAGGGAGAGAAGTCTTTTCACATACCTTCGGCATGCAGAAGAGATGAGCCCAGTGTTCTCTTTTCTGTCACAGCTTTTGCCTCTTTTCACTTTGAACATAAATACTGACACAGAGAGTTTAAAAAGTGATGCCAAACCCAATAAAACTAGGCTAAAAATTTCAATATAGTGTTTAAATGCAAGTGTGTTCCACTGAGGGGACCATGCAGCGACCATGCAGCTAGAGTCCTACAAAAAATCCCCATGTTTGGGTGAACTCAGTTAATCAGCAGTTTTTCTCTCCCTCCAGGCCCCCCCTGAGGCATGCCAGCTGTTCTGGGACACCCTGGCTCTCCCTGCATGATGTGAATGCCTGTGGAGCCTGAGAGAATTTACTGAGGATTATAAAGGTATGGGATAAAAATGTAAGGGTTGATGTAGTGTGTGAGTCGAGGGAGTGATGTGCTCTGATGAAAACTCTCTAACAATGATTACTGCAGTTACACAATCATTTGACTGTATAGGAAATGTCCTCTTACTCTGCTTGAGGACCAAGCTTGTGTCTAAAGTCTGAGGCATATATTCCTAATATAACTACGTATGTTGGACATACACGTTTTCCCTATGGATGTCTTTTTTTTTTGTTTTTGTTTGCTTGTTTGTTTGCTGTCTTCTCGCTGTATTGGGATTTTTTGGCAAAGCATGTCTTGGGTAAATTGCAATCTCTGTACAACATAGATCCTTTCATTAGCTAAGAATAATTGTCTTCTAGCTTCACAAACTATAGCTTTTCTCTGCTACTGTAGTGAGGATAAAGAGTTAAAGAGTAGGTTCAGGTTTACTCCTTTCCCACATTACCATTGATTTAGTGACACTATCTGAAGAAAAACCAGTTGTTCCTTTGCCTTGCGAACACTGATTTAAATACCTTGGAGCATATCTTTTCTGCGATTCAGTGTTGTGGGCAGCTTTATGCTTTTTGCATCACAAGAAAACTCGGAGATGGTTACAAGTGATGCTTCTTATAAATTCTCCTGACAGTAAAACAGTCATAGCATTTCCAGGGATAACGAGTGACATGAGGATTGGCACCACTCTCTAATCACCATCAGCTGAGATCCAGGATAACTGCAGCAGTGAACCCAAGCCCAGCTGCACAGCTCATTTCGTAACAGGCTGACTCAAAGTACCATGCACAAGGGAGCCGAGCAGTAATTCCGCAGATGTTCGGAAATCGAGGATTAGCAGCGTCTCTCTCCTGTCCCTCCTCATGCCAACCTTGCTTGCGTTTCATAGCGGAGCCTGGGTCTGGTCTGCTGGCACAGCCAGGATTTCCAGGGACAACCTCAGGGCTTCCCAGGGAAACTTGGTGGGTAAACAGATCCTTTCTCTCCACACCGGTGTGCCTGTGCTGCTGGCACACACAGGAGCACGGCCTGCCGCAGGTCACGGCGCAGATCCCGGGGCCCGGCACGCAGCCCCGTGCAGGCACGGCCGGCAGCTGCCGCTACCCGCAGGCGGGGGCCTGGCCCTCCCCGTCCCCGGTAGGCGGCCGTTCGGATTGGTTGTGGGCGGCCCGGCCCTGCGCCGCAGAGGGTGAAAGGGCGGTGACAGACATGGCGGCGGTGCTGAGCTGGGGGGCCGCGGGCGGCTGTCGGGGGCTCTGGACGTTGCTCAGGGTGAGGGCCGCGTTGGCGCTGGGTGGACCTGCCAGAGAGGGCCGGGAGTGTGGCTTCGTTCCCCATCCCCTGCTCGGCGCTGAGCTGCGGGGCCGCTCGCCGTGGTGGTTGAGGTGCCCCTGTGTGAAGGGCTGGCCGGGTCACCCCTTCTCTTATGAGGACCTGCGGCGGGGAGCGCCGGGCGGGTGCTGTCCCCCGTGTATGGGGCCTGGGGGTGCCGTCTTTCCTGGGGTCGCGAAGCGGTTGGGGCTGTCGGGGGTGCCCCCGTCTGCGTGAGGGCCCGTCGGAGAGTGTGTGTGCGGCCGCGGTGTGTTGCTGCGGCGGTGACAGGCTGCAGGGGGTAAGGCGAAGGGAGAGGGTGTTGCTGCCCCTCTAGCTCCCGAGGGGCCGCTGCTGGCTTGGGCCCCCCCGGGCCAGTAGCTGGGGCGGGCGACGGGGACCTGGCTGTGTCCCTGGAGGCGGTGATAGTCGGGAAACTGCGAAATCTGGGTCCTGGGCTCTGTTGCTGAGGGCTTGCAGTATGCCAGAGCCTGTACTTGGTGTATCCCATCTCTGTGTTGCTAGGAGTACTGCTTCTTTTCTCCCTGTTTTTTCCTTTTCTTAATTTTCTGCTGCTGGGCACAGGGTCATGGCTACTTCCAATTTACATCGGTCCTCTTCCTCTGTTAAACGTGAGTGTATAAAAGCCTCACGGTAGAGTGTGGTTTTGTACCATTCGTAGTGGTAAAATCTCCGCTCATAAGAAAAAGCTGCTGCTTTGTGGACTGTGTTGTATCTTCCCCCTTCCCTTTACCCCAGATGCTCATGGATCTTTCAGCTGTTGCTTAAAGCTTTGCTGTGTTTTTTTGTTTTTCTTACTCTTCTTGAAAATGTAAAAAAACCTGTCTGCAGAACTATACTAATGTTTGTATTTGTTGTTGGCTGTAAATTTCTAGAAAGCCTTATTCCTTAAGCTGTAGAGTAACTTCATTGAGGCAGCTGCTATATCTTCTACAGGTTGTGTTAAATGAAAGATTATTTAGGGTAAGAACAAGCAGCATTAGCACATACTGTTGTGTAACAGTTGAATGACACTGCAGCTAGTTTGTACGTGGAAAAGTGGTGCAAAATAATCTAGTCGTTTACAGTAAGAAGAACTTATACTCCCCTCTCCCCCGTCCACAACCCCACAAAGGAAAATGTGAGTGGAGGCCTGCGAGTTCTGGTGGAGAAGAGCAACACATAGAAAATGCTTGTTTTCTGTACCCCTGAGGGTGTGGGATAGGTTTCTTCCTAAAAATATAGCCCCATAGCAGTACTGTAAAGAACTATTTGCGTATCCTTAGGGATCATGCGAAATAGGTGGCTTATGTGGGCAGAGCATTCTGAGAAGGGATTAAAGATTTAAAAAGGATGTGCTTTACTGAAGTATTTTTCCTGAGGAAATATGTGTAGCAAACATGTTTTGTTGTGAAGGTGTACCCCAGAGAAGCTTCTTGAAAAGCAAAGAAAAAGAGATTTGGTTGGAGACAATGATTTGGAATTAGAGGGCTTGTGTTGTTTGAGGACTTCATTTTTGGTAGCCCTATACATGTGCATGTCTGTATACATGTGGAAGACTAATATTCTTTGCATTAAATAGTGCAAAGATTGATGCCAGTCCTTTTGAGCCTTCCTGTGAAAGGCTTACTTTGTCTCCTTTCTAACATCTCAAGGGTGGTGCAGTGATTTGACTGCATCAGTGTAAACAGTATAGAAATGGTACATTAGTGACACCTTTGTAAAACAAAATGCCTTTATAGGTACCTAATAGCCCTTGTGACTTAATTGAAGTAATTTGTATCCCTTAATACTGGTGTATGAAAATAACCTTCAAAACATAAGTATACTGGAAAACATTTAAAAAATAGCATGAGGATTACTTTCATAGTTTCTTTTATATCTTGCTGACATAGCTGAATTACATAATTGATGTCTTAAAACTTTAATATTCTCGGAGGTCTGACATTCTTTTGCAAGGGCCAGTACCTCATAAATTGTCCTTAACTGCTATTGCTCCTCTCATGTGGGGATTAATAAGTGACCTGAGAAAAGACAGTGCAAAAGCATTGAGCTGGTGTTCAACTAGTTGTTGTCTTTATAATCTGATGTCGAGCACTTCTGTTTAGCTTTATGCAAAACTGGTCCTGTTTAGAATACAGCTAAAATTTCTGAACGCTTTGCATTTTTTGAGCTGGGAAGAAATCTGATATTGAAAGGAAGCTGTAGCTGCAGAATGAGGGTGAGATTGCTTTTGATATTTCAGTCCTGAAATGTGTCCAGGGGAGCTGTGAGACTGCTTAAAATAATGGAGAAAAAAAAAAAAAAAAGTGATAAATACTATACATTGTGATATCAAGAATACTGCTGATCAGTGTAGATCAGTTTTCTAAGCAGTGAACTAAATGTATGGAAAGTTTCTGAGCTGTCTAAGCTCTTTAAGTTGTTATGTATGCACCCACTATCGTTTAGTCATGGAAGTTATCTGTACAATGGGAGCTCCTTGCTTTCTTCTGTGACATTATTTTTCACATGCTGTAATTCCAGGGAAAAGATTTTCCCATTGTTTAGGGGCCCAAAAGCACTAGGCTGATGGGATAGCAAGATTGGTATCATCTGCAGTTAGGGTAGGGAGTTAAAATGGTCACTGCTCTGAGAACATGAATGTAACCATTCTGGAGTTTCTAGTATGTAAACTACAGATGTGAGTACTGACAAACAGTCTTAAAGTATACCACAGGTAGAGATTTCTGATGTTCTCTTTGCTCTCAGGAGCAGCTGTTTGGATTCTACCTTTAATTGAAGCAACTTCAGACTCGAAAGTATTTTAACGGATTACTTTCCAGAAGCTGGTCAGAACTAGTAGCATCAGCAGATGCTTACCAAATCTCTTCCACTGTTCTCTGCTCTGCAACCACACACTTGAATTGCCTGTCTTGGGCAGATTTGATTGGCTGGAGCACCTCCCATGTGAAGAAGTTGGGGCTGTTCATCCTGGACAAGAGAAGGCTGTGTGGAGGCTTTGTAGCAGCCTTGTGGTATCTGAAGGGGGCCTACAGGAATGCTGGAGGGGGAGGTCTTCATTAGGGACTGTAGTGATAGGATGAGGGTTAATGGATTTAAACCTAAACAGGGGAAGTTCAGGTTAGGTACAAAGAAGTTTTTTATTGAGGGGGTCGTGAGGCACTGGAACAGGCTGCCCGAAAAAGTGGTAAATGTTCCATCCCTGAAATGCAGTGTTCAAGGCCAGGTTGTACAGAGCCTTTAGCAGCTTTGTCTGGTGTGAGGCATCCCTGCCCATGTCAGGGGAGTTGGAACTAAGATGATCTTAAGGTCCTTTCCAGCCCTAACTATTCTATGATTCTGCAGGCAAAGCATGCTGTGCCATCTATGGTCAAGTCTTCATTCTGGAAAAAAAAGTTAAGAGTTCATTAAAGTTTACATTGAGTAAACCAGTTTTAGTTTTGCTCTGAAACACTTAGTATGTTCTTATTTTGTCTGTCCCATGCTTGTATTGGTGGTTCCTGCGTGATTATTTCAGTGCTGTGATTTATTTCACAGGTGCTAGCTTTACTGGAGCTGTCTAAGCTCCTGCATGAGAAAGAGTTTCAGCTTTCTGCAGCTTGTAGGTCTTGATTGTAGGCTGTTCCTCTTGAGCTCCTGCCTCCATTCAACTTGTGCCAGCACTGCTGCTTGAATGTCTAAGTGGATATGGACTGAAATCTGGCTGAGAACACATTTTTCCCACTCCTTGTGAGTATTGCCTCAGCTGGATATATTCCCTGGTCCAGTTCACTGTGTGACTATACAAACCTTTGGGACTGGCGTGAAGGAAAAGGTACTTAAGTGTAGGAATGGTCTAGTTTTTTAAAAAAGTAGCCTTAGATGGATGAGCGTTTCCTTACTTGTATCTTTTGTGTTGTGTTGGCAATTATGAAAAACAGATTTATTTTTTCTTACTCTTAGAATTACCAGTGTTTCTCAAACCTGGTAAGAGCGAAAGAATGGTTATGTATAGTGCAGTGTACCTTGCAGAACCTTGTACTACATTTTTGTTTGCAGTTAAAAGAGGTAGAACTTATGGGTAGTGGAAAGTGTGCTATTCTAGCTGTTACTACTGGGCATTGCTTACTGTAATTTCTAGTAAAGCTAAAATACACATTCCTTCCCATATTAGACTTCTTAAAGCAAACGTTGGTATATGATGCATTTCCTACCTGTGATCCAGAACTCTGCATTTCTGTTTCAACACCAAGATCTCTTTCTGCCTGTAAAGCTCAGTATCAATGAGTTATTTACAAGATGACCAGTATGATAGGGAAATTTCTTTCCTTGATGAAGGTCATATAAACTTTTAAACACATGCATGTAAACCATCTCTCAATAGCAGGTTAACTTTCTATGTTGCTGTTATGTGTTCAGTGTTTCTAAACCACCCAAGGAGGTTTCCTAGGGCCCTGGAGGCAGGTTCTCTGTTAGATCTCAAAGAGGTGGTGAGTGATGAGCATATTCTTCTATAAATTAGTTTGATTTATGTGAACTTACAAAATAACTGTTACAGCTATTCAGGTTTGAGCTCAGTTTGGCTATTGTGCAATTAATAGATAAAGCAGGATGCTTTTCCAGAATACAGTGCTAATGCTACCTGTGTTTTGAGGATTAAGTAGAAGTTGAAAACTCCAAGCCAAACTGAAAAGTCTGTGGTTGAGCTCTTATAAATGGATAGTCTGTGTTCTTGGGCCTTCAGGAGTCAAACGCTTTGTCAAATTGAAGTAACAAGTCATGGCAAAAATAGGTTATACCTAGTGACTCTGCTGCCTTCTCCTAGTTTTGCAAGATACAAAAAAAAAGTCACGAGGTCAAGCTGAGCTCTCTGGGCTGTGTTCTAAGGAAATTTTTATGTAAGGTGTAATACCTAAAGCATGTGTGGTTTTGGGGCTGCAGCCAATTAAGAATGTACCTTGAGAGTTAGATTGGCTTGGCCAAGTTGGTGGTTTGTGAATTCTTTCGAGGTTTTGGTGTAGCTTTTAATGAACCTACCTGGAGCAGGAGCTTGGAAGCCCAGGAGTAGCTGTTGGTTTGGAGATGGCAATTTAGCAGTGTTCCTATAGCCCTAGCTGTGCATTATTTACAAAGTGTCCATTTATTTTTAAGTACTTATTCGATTGCTTATAGTGGCTAAGAGCATACCTCTAAAGAAACATAATTTTTTGAGGTGGGTTCTAGATTAAGAAAGCTCTTAAACCTTTGTGTGTATTGGTACAGATATGTATAAAACCCCACAAGTTGTTCTTTCCAAAACTGTGAATTAGAGTTGGAATTTCACATTGAAGTTGAGCAATATGCTTGATTTGTTTTAGGAAATTACCCCACATGTATTCAATTCAGGCCTGAACCTGGCTTTCTAAGTGATTCTAGTGTGTGTGAGGAGGTAGTTAAGTTTTTAAACATAGATGCATAATTAGTTTAGGCTATTACAAGATTTTTATGTGAAATCTGTAGTGTAAAACCAGAACTGAGCGTGGCTTAATGCTGTTACAGGTGGGGTTTTTTTGTGGTTTGGTTGTTTTTTTTTAATTGCTTTTTAACTTTATTCTTTGTGTATAAAAAGTTTGAACAGAGCTTTTTTCAAGACAGCTCATGGCTAAAATTCTGAAACTTAATGCTAACTAATTTTCCCATCGTAGCCTTTCATTCCAGTCTCTATCTGTGGCATTGCTTTTCTGGTTTCCCATAGGCTTTCAAAGCTAGCTTTGTATGAAAGTTGTTTATAAGGAAGTTCAGAAGCTTTCCTTCCTTTGCCTCCCCCCCCAGCTGCAGTATTTAGATTAGCCCCACTGACCCTTAACAAGTACTTTCTTCCATGAGTAATATTAACTTGGTGTAGGACTTTGTGTATGTTCTGTATGACCTTCTTCAGATGATTTGTGGTCCCACAAGCACTTCTGTCAGTAGTATTTGAGAGGAACTCAATCTGCTTAACTGCATGTACTCTGGAGTAGGAGAGTATGCCCTGCTGCTTCTGCTATAGTTATCCTTGCTCTTGCGGATGTCCTACCCCTGGCAGTGTCAAGGCCAGGTTGGATGGGGCTTTGAGGAACCTGGTCTAGTGGAAGGTGTTGCTGCCCATGGCAGGGGGGTTGGAACCATACAGTTTTTGAGGTTCCATCCAACCCAAATGGTTCTATGATTCCCTCTGACAGGATCTAGATTGCAATACAGTCACTGAAGGTGTTACAGTCCTTCTGAAAATATTGGGTATGACCAGCTGGTAGATGTGGTTGCAGCTGGCAGAGCTCTGTCCTTAACTTTATCTTCCCTCTTTAATGCCTGAAACAGCTTGTGCTATCGCATCTTGGATGAAGAATACACCCCTGCAAAAGAAACCTGTGGTGGTTTTGGTTCTAGCATATCTATATATCTGTATTTAACTTTTTTTTTCCTCCAAAGAGCCTTTGAGCCTGTGCTTTCTACTGCTTAGATTTCTGCGACTTCTGAAAACAGTTCTTTTAGACAGAATTGACAGGTTCTGGCAGTTGCCAGTCACTGATGTTTTGTGCTTCCTACTAGACAGTATTAAGGCTTTTTACAGTCTTTGTAATTCCAACTGAGTGGGCAAGTAGTTCTCTCAGAGCTGTCTGCATTGGTGCAACTTTGGTGGGGGATCACTTACATGTGTGATTGTTTTCAGTTTA
>JAVHNF010063337.1:0-12690 GCA_034783455.1 Micropsitta finschii
ACGTGCTTCACCTCCTTAAATCTCTTCACGCATAGAGTCAGTGCTTGCTACAGGACACACAAAAGACGTTAAAGATGGAAAGAGGCTTGATCCCGATATACTCTAGTCATAAAGTCGTTTTCCTACACTTTCGTTTCCCCTTTTCTACCAGAAAATCTCATATATGTTAATAGCTTTAAGTTTCAGTTAATTAAGATTTCATATATGCGGTACTCCATGCTATTTGAGAAGACTTTTGCTACGCTTTTGCCAGGAGAGTTGTTCAATAATTATTACTTTTAGTTCGTTTCCTTAAATGACGATTTTTTTTCTTTTTAGTTATTTTTTTTTTTTTTGCCGAGTGTCTCGAAAGTCCTCTCACTTAAAGGAGAAACGGCCCTCAGCCGCGTTTGTGAACACAAAGGGGGCATGGGGAAGCCTCACTTTTTTATTTTCTTGTTTGGGCTCGGTAGTTGATGACCAGTTTTCCCAGCTCTCTACGCGGGGATTTGCAGACCAGCCCGCATCTGCGGTTGGGGCGTTCTGCCCGCTTTCCCGGGCGCAGGCAGCCTCCTCTCCTCCCCTCGCTTCCCAGCGCGCCCATGCGGGTGGTGTAAGCCTGTATGGACCAGTGTCACCGCGCTCCCTCCCCACCGCCGGTGTGTACGTGATCCGCCGCGAGTCGCTGCAGATTCCGCCTTCTTGCGTCATCTGGGCTGGGAGAAGCATCCTCCCTCCCCCTGACCGCAGGAGTAACGGGGAGCCCCGGGGTTTACCTGTGAGTATCTGAAACTAATCAGGGGTGGATTTAGTAGCAATCGGAGAGGAAAACGCTACACTTTAGGAGAAAAAGCAAATTGATGCCTCTAAATGGCTTTTCTTTTGCCCCTCAGTGGGTTTACACTTGATTTTTATCCACAGTGTGCTCTCAGTGTCATCAGTTGCACTGGTAAACGATTCTAGGAGGGACCATGAATCAATTCATCTCCGTTTTAATGGTCTGGTCCCCAAATCGCCATTTTAATTTTAAAGTGAGACAGAGCTTTTCCTGAAGCAGCAGTAGCATGTTTAGCAAGAGACTGAGCCCTGCAACTTGCTTCTGTGTGGCTGAAGATTATATAATGCAGCAACAGATGTATCTCTTTTTATAAAGTATTAATCTGCACTACATGAATTAAAGCACTTAAAGGACTTGCGGAATCCATGAGTGACACCTAGATTTTATTTTCTGGCAGATGCTGCTAGAGCACATTTACGTGGAGGGATAAAAAGTAACAGCTTGTGAAAGTTGTTCTGAGGAGTGAGGTTGTCACAAAGACCAAAGTAAACTAGATGCCTTCCACGTTGTTTTAAAGGCAGTGGTGGTGTTCTGACTTAGAAGAACAAGGAGAAAAATAAAAACCAACAAAACGAAACAAACAAACAAAAAAAACCCAACAAAACCCAACCCCCCAAAAAAGCCAAACACCAAAACCAACAAAACCTGGATAATTTCAACTGAATCATGCAGCACAGTTGAGATTCATAACCCTTATGATCTTGGTAACAGTGTAGATGTGTAAAATGCACATCATGCCTGTTTGCATGCCAGGTTAGGAGTTAAACAAGGGACAGGGTGAGTCATGCCCTGTCAAGGTCATTTGCCTTCTGAAGGGCAAATGTTCAAGAGAAGTTCTGAAGTATAAGCAGAAGGGCATATGTTGCTATTATTGTAGAGCTGTTCAAGCAAATTGTAGGTGAGGCAAAACTGCTAATAAGTAGGCAAAAACAGTACTAATACTAAAAGAAGAGTTCCAGTCTCCTGTGTTTGTTTGGAGGGGGTGGGTACAGGGTGTTTTTTTGGTTTGGTTTGGTTTTTTTTTGGTTGGGGTTGTTTTTCTTTTAGTTAGACACTAGAAATTCTCAGAATATCTGTAATGCAAACTAAGCTCACAGGAAATTGAGTGGAAAGAACACTCCTTAGTGTTTCAGTAAACACATGATTTTCACATGAGCAGGTGCCTTAATTTAGATTTGGCTGCAAACCTCAACCCAGAAAAATACGCTTGAAACTATTTTGAAATAAAGGTGCTACCTTTGCTGTTACTGTACTTATTAATAATTTAGAAGTAGCATTATGTAAATTACACAAGTCTTTATAGGACATGTTATGTTTTAAATTACTTCCTGACATCTGTGATATTTCCTTGAAAGGGTTTTTTGTTTTTCCTTTTCACTACCTGTGGAATATTAAAGGCTATAGAATGTCTATATGTTATACCGGAGCTATTATGGTTTAGTCATTGTATTTTAAACAGGTATATTCTTTTGTTTGGTGGAGTTAAAGAATTTGTCACTGACTTACTTAACTGGAAAAAAAGATTTGCGTTTGTGCACTTAACATACATAAATACTAAACTTCTCAGTGCAACACTTCAGCTAGCTAGCTCTTAAATTGTGAGCTAAACAAAGTAATTTTCGCCATAATCACAGTACCTTGAGAGGCAAAAGAAGCTGATAATCGATTCTCAAGCTTTATGGGTTCAGTTTCTGAACTATTTCTGAATTGTTGTGGTTGCAGCTCAGAAAGGTAGAGTAATAAATGGGTTTTGAGTTATGCTTCTGCTTTCAGTGTGTGGGACTCTGGCTATAGTCTACTTCTGGTCATGAAGTACACTGGGAGTATTTTGTGCGGGTTACCAGTGGCTACCACAGACAATTTTTGCTGCTGTAGGTTACTTTTATTTTCATTTCACCTCTGATCAGACTGCTCGTTCTAGGACTGTAATAGGTATGGCTCAGCAGCAGGAGCAGTGTCATCTGAAAGCCGCTGCTAACAGGTGATTGTGCTATTGAGGAATGATGGGTTTGTGGCTACTTTGAGCTATTGCCCAATTTACTGGCTCAATATTACTGTCTTTGAATGTGATCACATTACTTTTGAGATAAACTCAAAGATTTAGTGTTCTGGAAGACAGCATAAAGGACCTATGGATTGTATGGTAATGTCTGGGATACCGTAGACCATGACTGTTGAACTAAAGGTTTACATATCTCTAAGTTTGAAGCATTACAGGCTTACCAACATTTCGAGGCATATTTAATATAGTAGTGTAGATGTACTACTCTTGTCCTGAAAATTTATATTGGATGTAGAAGTCTTGCCATTGAACAGATAATAGAACTCCACTCCTGGAGCAAGTATTGAGCTTAGAAACAGCTGAAAAGAAGCCTATAGCCTCCTGTATTCCACATTTTAGAGTACCACAGACCATGACTTTGGAAGTAACGAGCTATCTGTTGAAGCATTACAGACTTCTGAGGAACATGACATTTTATGTGGTTAGTGGAGGTGTACTGATCTTGTCTTGCTAGCAAATGATGGAAAAAGAAATTTGCCAGTGGACAAAGAAATTGGACAAAAAAATAAATGGACAAGAAAAAAAGTTCCACTCCTCTTATGCCATTCAAATTAGAGTTTATTTGACTTACGTAATTCGAAGGTAGTGTCAAGGAGTTTTGAATTTTAAAGGCACTTTTTCTAGATAAGAGTGTGTGTTCGTATAGACATCTATATACGTATATATGTGTGTTCATATGTATAGTAGTATAATTTGTAGAATTGAGGAATGTAGATGTTAATGGATAAGTGTAACTGTTTTAATCAGTTTAATATTCTGGAGGAAGTGCTTCTATAGTTAGTGGACTCTATGGTAGAAACAAATCTCAAAATTTTTTTACATCTTGAAGGAGAAGATATGTCGGTATGTATGTAGATATGTATTCTATTGTATATATTCAGCAGAATGCTCTGATCTTGTACAGTGTTACTGTTTAGAAAAATTGTATTTTCTTCAGATATCTAGAATGGTTGTTATATGCAATAAAATGTTAGGTAATTAAACCCAAATTGAAACAAACCTCAAATTGTTTTCTTAATTATTTGTTCTTGTGTTTTTTTGATTTTGCTTATCTTTCCTTTTGATGATTATATGCTCTTACAAAATTACTGATATATCTATCCATTTGCATACTTGAATGAAGTCTTTCTAGTTATTAATGTTTAGACATTTTCCTTAGTTTGTGTGTTTTGCTAAATAGTCTTTTAATTCTGGGTCTTTATTCCAGATAGCACTTAAACATATGTACTAAGTCATTAGCATGCGTTAAAGCCAATGTTTATCTTTAAAACTGGTGGTACTTAAGTGTTTCTTGATGCTTGTCCAAGATGCATAATTTTGATTTTTCTTTTATATGGTTAGTATTAGTTATTTAAAGGCCTGTCTAGCTGACTAAAGTGAGGCAAACTTGGCTTCAACACAAAATAGTGTAGCATGTCCTCTGTTGTGGTGACGCATATGTATGTGGAACAGGATGTAGGTGCAGAAGAGCAAAACTCTGTTTGGGGAAGGAAGTGCCTTTAAAATAATTAAGATTTCTGCAGTATTGTTTGTAGCCCTGCTATTAAATTATTACTTTCAAAGGCAATTGAGTAAACAATACCAAGAAGGACAGTAAATCAACTCTTTAATTCAGACATTGTATAAAGCCGTGTTGGTAGCTGCAGTTTAGTTAATCTTTGCTGAGTACAAAAGAGCAAAATAAATCTTTTTTGCTGTCAAAGGCTTTAATGCAAAAGCAAGTGGTAATTCTGGAAGATTTTAAATAATTCTTACATTAGTAAAAAAAATACTGGTTTTACTCGTGGCTTTCTTTTGAAGCTGCTATTCTAATCCTGTGTTTATCAGGCTATATTTATTATTCAGGACTAAATCCATGGTTAACCCAGTAAATCTCTTCTTCAGTAATAAGCATATAATTACAATAGTATTGGTGAATTACCATAGTAACTATGAAAAGTAAGACTCCACAAACAATCAAATACAACAATATTTTGTTAGACAAGTTCTACGGCGACTTCATGCAATTTTCGGTATTTGCATACTCGAATCACTGCAAGCAGTGTATTCAGATTTAGATGGCCAACATATAGAAATCTAAAACTTCAGTGCTCTGTGTTTTGTAAATATCAAATTATAACATTCTTCAGTCCTCATCCATTCTGAAATGTAAACCACTACTTTAGGAACTTGCCAATAGACACTCAAGTTATTTTTCTGTATAAAGAGGTAAAATATACATTGACAAATAATAATAAAATGTACGTTGCATAAACTGATTAAGTTACACTGCTGCTACTGATAAGATGCACTCTAATGTGTGCTTCTTTTGTTTCCTGAGCTTTTGCCCTTTTTTGAAGCAGGTAAATTATGAATTTTACCAATTCTTCATGTAAGGTACATGGGAACAGGAAAGTATTCACTAAGAAAATGTGTCTGAATATATTCATATGGAAAAAATTAATGGATTTGTCATTTTGAGAAATAAATGCTTTCATTTACTCTGTTTTGGAAGAAGTATGAATGTTGAGCCAAATCAGTCATTGCAGGGTAATTTATGCATAACAAAGGTATGGCAGATCTGGAGAATTTGTGATGAGAGCAGAATAACTACTATTCTTTAAAATAACTGAGAGTTTTATGCTAAAGATAAAAAGGTAGGGTACATGGCCAATAATGTGGAAATGTGAGCAAGAACAAATAAAAGACAAGTATACTTGGTAGACATGGATGCTTAGTGTCTTACTGATTTTTTAAGTACTTATTTTTGCTGACAAAGCTATTCTGCTTTAATCTGTTTGGATCACAGATGCTTTTTCTTTATTCTAATTAGATACTTGGAATACAGAGACTACTGCTGAACGAGACACTGGAGTCGTTATAAGTGAACATATGTTAGATACCTGGAACAGTCTTGATATTTATTCTCAGATGCCAGATAGGAGAGCTGACAAAGTTGAACTTCAAGAACAGAAGGCTCTTAAAAGGGCAGTTCTTAATAGTACTTTTTCCTTTCATAAAATGTTCATTTATGAACAGCCAAATGTTCATTAGCTGCTTTTTGAGAATTATGCAGCCAAATAGGTAATATAAAATGTTTTTCTTATCTCTAAAAAACTTTCCACAAATGATAGTGCCCCCTCCTAAAAAACCAAACAAAAAAACCAAAACAACCCCAAACCAAAATAAAATCCAAGCAAAACCCAAGCAATAAATTACCAAAACACCTTCCTACCAACCCCACCACTAAAAAAAACCCAACAAACCCCTTGCACATGTTTGCATTAATAGAAGCAAGCTGTGGCCCTTGTTGATGGGAGTATCTTGTACTTACGGCTTGTGTTTGAGGAAGATGGCAGTACAGTGAAGAACTGTCAGTTCTGTAAAGTTAAATAACTTTGCAGGGGACATTGTGTGTGAGAGGTGAGGGTGTTCATTTTGTTGAAAAAACTGTTTCACTGACAAGATAAATCCACTCTGTGTAATAGGTTTGTTTTGATCTGAGACTCAGCATGCTAACTAACTTTTCAGTACAGCCTGTCAGATGAGATGAGATTTTCTGTTCTAACTTGGCATCATCTAGTTCATTGTCCAAAGCTGTGCTTTTAGCTCTCTTGGCATTTGAAAACTTTCCAGCTCTGCCACAAGGCTGACTCTTTCTCAGAGAATTGTAGCTGTTATTTGCTGATGTGAAAACTGTTACTTGTGATTTTAATCTTAAGTGACATCTATACAAACAGCAAAGCGACTTTTGCTTTTGAGTTTGGAGAATTTAATTTCATCTTTTGCATTGGGCAACTTCAGGGACTTTTTGTTATGTTCCCAAAATAATAAATCTTTGAGTAAACCTCAGTTTCATTCTTTATTCAGACAGATAAACGTTTACAGCTCAGTATTTTTTCCTATAATGGTAGATATTGTAGGAATAGATCTTTATGGCTTACTGTGCTGTGGGTTTATATATTGTAGTTACAGACTTATATCTCCAGATAGGTGAACACTTAATGCCTGTTGAACAGCAAAGCTGACCTACTACTTTACTGTTAAGTGCAATGGATTTGGAGAATTGGTGCCTAATGTGTTGGATTGTCATGTTTCTGGCATCCCTTTTCAACTCATGTGCCAAGGCTGTTTTTTTCAGTGTAGCTCAACTACTGTTTCTGTCTGTATCCTTTGCATAATCTCTTGTGTCTGTTTAAGTGGTATGGAAGCAATTAGTTTATTACTTTTGAAAAGTTCCTGAATAATGAGTAATGTAGTACAATATTGCAAGGTATGTGTTATAACACAAATTCATTTAACCCATGTAGGGAGGACCAGTAGAACTTCCATTGTTATTCAGAAGATTAAGTGTTTGAGTACTGGACTTAAATGGAAGATTTTACAGGAGTTTAATGTCAGGTGTCTGTAAGCAGGGAATTCCCATTTGAGCTTGCACTTCTGGGAAGTAAAGTGGCATTTAGGTACTTTCTGTCAAATAAGTCCATGCAGCATTTCTTGGTTTAGTAGTTTGCTGATACTTCTGTCTTATTAAGTGGGCACCTGTCTACGTGAGTTTTGTCTGTTCTCACAAAATACTGTATATGTACCTACGTTACTCTGGAAAGCCTAGAAAAAAGAACTGTTACAGTATAAATTCTCCTTTGAAGAAGCTGAATGTTAACTTCTTGGACATTTTAAATTTTAGATAGAAAACCTATCATTGCGAAATAAATTTATTTTCTCTTTCTGATTTGGTAGCTGTTACTTTTATAATGCTGTTTTACAATCAGCAGCAATTTAATGTCTGATTAACATACATACTGGCATTCACATAATTATTGTAACAAAGCAAATAGTTCTGCACTCTGCATGGTCTGATTGCACTGTCATTAAGCAAATTTCTGTTTTGATAGGTGCTGATAATTGTCTCTAGGAATGAATTAGTGCTTCAGTTTTATTTTAAAGACACTGAAAATTTACAGTATACAGAAAGACCCCACAACTCCCAAACAAACCCTGATAACCTGTAATAATGTGATTTTACTTTTTTTTTCTTCCTAGGTATGAATGCTGCTGTGCGTGCAGTAGTACGTATGGGGATCTATGTAAAAGCCAAAGTGTATTTTGTTTATGAGGTTAGTTTCTGTTTTATTCATTCTTTATTTGCCTAATGACTATGCTTGAGTTTTTGTGGGAACCTCATGGAAAATGAATAGTATAAAATAAAAAATTTTGTACATATCATTTAATCATATCCCTGTTTTATTTAATATTTTTATTTTTGTAGAAAGTAATTTTCATGAGATATATGCTAAAATTATTTAATTTAAAAACAATTTTTTAAATAAATGGATTTCTTCATGTGCCACTAGAAGCTTGGAAATACTGAGAAAACTAGAGGTGGTTGTTACCCAGCAGTGAGCTATGGATGTGTGTACTTGTTAGATGTACTGTATAAATACATTCTGAAATCTAGATAAACTTCTAATTCTTAACACTCTGGCCCTCCCCCAGTATATTTTCCTAGGTTATGGTAAGGATGTGCCATCATCCTTATTTCACAAATTACATGACTTGATCAAAACCAAGAGTACTGTCAGGCTGGTGCCATCTTTCCTGTATTATAGTTAGAAAGTTGTAACTGAAAAAACTCCACCCAACAAACAAAAAAGACCACACCAAAAAACCTGCACCTGAATTTTCTGGTTGAATCTTGTCACTCTATTTGCATGAAGATTGTTAATTTCTGTAACAGTTACTTGATACGAAGAAATGAGGTGAGTTTAATGTAAATGCCAAAATAATGTATGAATATACTTGGAAGTATGAATAATGTATGAATATACTTCTTACTGGAAGACCAAGTTATAGTTAGACTTCCACATGAGGGAAACTTTCAATTTCTATAAAATTTGCAGATTGAACAATACAGTAAATAATGGAGCAGTTAAGTCATTCTGTTCACAGTGTAATTCCCGTACAATTCCTTAGAAGTTTAAGGTGGTTACAAATCATAATAGATATTCAGTATTGGGCAAAGCGTGGTAGGCAATATTCCTACCAAAATGCAATTTTAGTGTTTACTATAAAAATAAAGAGTACTGGAATTCATATAAATGCTAGGGAAGTGTACTTTGGGCTTAGTTTTAAGCATGCAAAATACACAATTCACCTTGAAAATTAATAAATTGTCTTTTATTTCAGTGTCTGCTTATTCCTATAGTTCCTTTACTAAAGAGATGCAAAGTAAATTGAAATGCAAATAAGCAGAGTGCCGTGCTCCAAAATTCTTTTGTACTACAGTGCTGCAGCAAGTTGCTCTGAATACTTAGTGTGTACTAATTATGTGGCCAATCTCTAGGGTTTCTTCAGTGTTCAGCTGTTTTGCAGGCTTGCTGAAATGGGTCAGATACTTTTGTTGAAAGGAGGGGGTTTTGGCTGTCTCTAAAGGCCAGGTTTGTTTGTTTTTTTTAAATGATGTTTAAGTTAAGAATTACCGTATTTGTAGTTCATTTTACTCTGTGTTTGCTTTTGTCACCTTTTAAAAACTGTTTTCTCTCACAGAGTGTATTCAGTAATAAATTCCCAGAGAAATCTAGATATTTCTGTTTTCTGAACTTGCAGTGTTTAAGTTATCATGTTCCTTTGTTAAATGCTAGGGTTTGCCAAGGTGAAGTCACAGGTACTTAGCATCACAGAATCACACAACAGTTAGGGTCAGAAAGGACCTTAAGATCATCTAGTTCCAACCCCCCTGCCATGTGCAGGGACATCTCACACCATGGGTGTGACATCACCATGTCACCCAAGGCTCTGTCCAACCTGGCCTTGAACACCGCCAGGGATGGAGCATTCACAACTTTCTTCTGCTTTACTTGAGAAGGAAAGTTGGTTGTAAAAATCAAGTCACTGTTGGAGTTCTGAGTTTCCAGTATGTATTGTCATTCTTTATTATAACAATGTAGCCTGCGAGAAAAATGCACATTTCACTGTAAGTGCAATAGCTCTGAAAGAGATCTTTGCCCCTAGATTAGTCTATTTAGTTTTGTTGCAGGAAGTACTGAATGCTAGGTTTTTTTTCTCTCTGTCTTTGTGTTAATTAAAATATGAAGCCGTTTTTCTTTCACAATGCACATAAATACTTCAGAGAAACACTTGCAAGTTTTGAAATGAAACAACTTTAATTTCAGCACTTTGAGATGCAGGTGACAGGTGTAAAGAAAGGTAAAAATCTTAGGGTAAGACTTACCACTAATGATCCTTATTGTAAGGTTTTGCATGATGTATAAAGAAATATGTTTTTGTATATACTTGAAGTTATTTAATACTTTCAGTAAGGTTCTTCTAAATTACAGTTTATGAAATGCAACTTCAGTGTGTTAAGCAATGAGAATAGTATATTCTCATTGATTCTACGTTATCAATGAGCAGTTTAAGTAGACACACATATGATACTTGCATCGAAGCTGTTTTGAAAAAGTCAAGAAAAGTCCTGAAGTGGCGACATCTGAAAGGTGAAAAATTTTGTATTTTTGGAGCCAAATACAGAGTTAAAGGTCTCAGTCTTTTCAAGCCTACTTTGCTGTAGTTGTCTTATGCTCTTTTTCTCCTGTAACTTTCTCTGTCATTTTTTTGTACTGTAAACCCATCTCTCTTCTACAGTTGTGGCTAAAACTAGCTCCATATTCTAAGTAAAATGATAAATCTATTTTTCTTTTGTTTCCTAACTCCATTTAACTGCATTTAAATTGAGTAAGTTTTTTATCCAGTGGATTTAATTACTTAAAATTGCATTAAAATATACAAGGCGATTATTACTGTAGTGGAAATGTTACACAATTTTTTAAATCAGACTTCTGAAATACTTTTTATCTTTCAGGGTTACCAGGGAATGGTTGATGGAGGTGATAATATTGTGGAAGTTTCATGGGAAAGTGTTTCAAGTATCTTGCAAGTGGTAAGTGTTAGGGGGTAGGACCCAAACCCTCACTCTTACAACAGGGAACCAAAATTCTAGATCCAGGCAACCACTGTAATTATGGATTTGAATTCTGTGATGACTGAGTGACCAGCACATACCACTTTCAGGCAGAGCCTGAATTCTACAATGGGGATATTTGACACTGTCTAAAGAGCTTTATGTTGTCTTTTATTTGGTGCACAGAAATAATCTTGAAAACTTTTGTGCTAGATTTTCAACACTACATGTCATTAGCCTCCTGAAACCATATTGACAAGCTTGTATTTAATAAAAAAGGCATAGGGCCAAAGTATGAAACAGCTGTTTTGTAAGGCAAGTGTTTTATTGCGAAACCCTGTTGGCTTTCTGTGTTAAATGGATTTAGAATTATAGTAATGCATGTAGGAACAGTACAGTTTTCCAGAGCTCAGATAATACCAGTGACTTAGTGCATTTATATTACAGTGTTCTGCAAGGTGGCTATTTAACTCTCCTTACATTCTACCTCAGCATGGTAATGTTGTTACCTCTTTCAGAGCAGATGCAGTATTTGGCAAAGAGGCCTTACTGCTTGCCAGGCTTTCTGAAATCTACTTCCAGGTGAAGCGTGGATTTCTTTGGAGCTTTCTGTGAAGCTAGTATAATAAACATAAAGCAGTTAGCAGAGAGAAAAATAAGGGAAAAATAGACTTTTCTTGAGACTTGTTGTCTGAACAACATAAATGTAGAAGATGTGTAAATAACTCATTTTCAGCAAGGTGCTCAGCAGTTTTCAGTGATGGGGTGATTCAGTCTTTTTTGAAAATAAAACTTTATTTCTGGGAGAAGTTCCTTAAATCACATTAATAACTACAGCAGATAATTAATAAATCAGGAAATTTAGCATTGCTCTGACCTGTAAGGTACTAAATATTGATGCAGTACTTCCCACAACTCTGTAGAATGACAGATGCTAATTTTGATAAGGATATGCCTTTTCTGTTATTGGTCATATATCTTACAGTATTTTGGGGAAAAATGTCACACTTTGAAGCAAATTCACCTAATAACTGCTTAGTATCATATCACTTTTACTGTTACCATCACATGTAATTAACAATTAGATCATTTATTAGTATGCTACTGAAATTAATCCCAAATAATTTAACATTTTCCTTCAAGAGTAGCTCTTTATCAGTCAGTTTTGAGTGTTTTCTTCCTTTACCCTGATGTATATATCTGCTCCTGAGAACATAATTTCCCAGAGGTTTGATAATTCTTTGATTTTCATGACTTGTTACTCACTTTAAAATTGAAGATTGACGTTATGCTGCAAAATAATTCATGCATCATTAATACATCTTGAAAACACTAAAATACTGGATTGTAAACTAAAACTGTTATACTCCCTTTTTCTAGGGAGGTACAGTTATTGGTAGTGCACGCTGCAAATCGTTTCGTACCCGGGAGGGCCGCCTGCAGGCAGCCTACAACTTGGTTCAGAGAGGAATCACTAATCTTTGTGTTATTGGTGGAGACGGTAGCTTAACTGGTGCCAATCTGTTCCGTGAAGAGTGGAGTGGGCTTCTAGAAGAACTGGCACAGAAAGGTAAGTTTGCATTTAAACGCTATAGACTTCTAATCCAATTTCCAAGGAACCTATATACCTTAACTATACATGTGAAAACTGTATCCAGAGCTTAAACTCAAAATCAGATGCATACATTCTAGGAAATTACATGGTTCTTCATAAAGCGATAGTTTTTATTTCTGCACATCCTCTCTTACATACCGTAAGGTTCAGAAAGGCCAAATAAGTTACTGGGCAACAGTCTGTATGGCTTTTTTTCCCTTCATTATGAATCATTTTCAGGGTCTGAACTTTGAGTGTTCTGCTTAAAAAGCCTTTTG
>JAVHNF010063337.1:37479-48768 GCA_034783455.1 Micropsitta finschii
ATTTCAGTCCCATGTGCTGCATTGGAAATGGACAAAAAAGTCAGACTGTGTATAACAAACCAACCCCACAGCTGAAAATAACCACTTCTGTTTCCAGAACACTGTAAAGGCTGCTGTAATGCTTGGAGTGAAAGCAGCCAAAAAAAATACAAAACAAACCAAGACTGGTTCAATAACTAAACTAACCTGCACTCAATTTTCACACAGGGTGGTGCACCTTCTCCATTTGATAGAAACTTTGGGACAAAAATATCTGCAAAAGCTATGCAGTGGATCTCCAAAAAACTGAAAGAAACCTACCGGAAAGGTGAAGAAATATTTGGTGCTCTCTTGTTACTGTCTTTGATATCAGTATGTAAGACTACTACTTTGCAAACATATGAATGTATATTAGTTTGTTAGTGAACATACTTCCTCCCTCTTGATTATGCTTTTATTGTTCAGTAGTGGCTTGCTGTGCTTCCTCAAGTGAGGTCAATAATTCAGAGAGCTGTTTTCTTGTCTTTCTTTAAGAAAATGCTAGTATGATTGCAGTTTTCATTGCATGAAGGAATTGATGGTTGTATAGTTACATCTGCTCTTCCTTTTTGTTTCATGGTGGCTACATGGGAGACAGAAGAAGGTAATATGTCTTCTTTGGGAATTTTCGTAAATCACTGTTTACTAAAATCTAATTTAAAACTGAATGTTAAAATTCAGTCTTATTATTGCTTATTCACACAATTTTCATTGCTAATCACCAAAGCTAAACTAAAAAAAAATAATGAAGATCTCCTAACCCTATTAAAGTACTAATTGATATTTTGTCATTGCATTAAATGTTCAGTAACTGGAATTAAGCTACTGTTAAGCTTTCTATTCAGATTAATTGCAGAAAAAATGGCATGGTATTTGCCCTTACAAGTGAGAAAGAAAGATCCTGAATTATTTAATTCTTTTTAGGAAAAGTATTTGCCAACACTGATGACTCAGTCTGTTTGCTGGGAATGCGTAGACGCAACCTCGTTTTCCAACCTGTGGCTGAGCTTAAGACTGAAACAGACTTTGTGTACGTATACGCTGCTTCCATTTTAAACATCTCTGCACAGGCTTCCTTTCACCACATCAAATGAACAACTTCTCCACAGTGCTGACACACAGCATTTGCTGGCCCTTTCACTCCACTTTTGTCTCTGGCCTACAGCCAGTAGTTCACTTTGATTGTTCACTTGTCTTTTCTAATGACTCTCTTTGTGCTTTCTTTTCATCCTCTTTATACTTGGAAGTTTCTTGTTACAAATTCTAGGATTCCCCTGTTCTTTTAAGTAACTTTCTCATAATTCTTTCATAAAACTATCTCATAAATCTAGGCTCTAATGCCTAGAATTACTTTACTTCTGGTACACTTTAGTGGGGCAGCATTTTTGTGCCAAATTTGGTATTACACTTACCTATATAGAACATCTTCCAGCAAAATCTCTTCATTCCTTCAGTATTCTGTCCTTATTTCTCCCCATTTTGGGACAATAAATGTATCTGATCCTGTTTATGAGGAATGCCATTACTACTGGTATTGTCCAATGTGTTTGTCTTGGCCACTAAGTAAATCACCTGATGTTTTTTCCCCATCACACCTTTCACACAGACACAGGATTCCCAAGGAGCAATGGTGGCTGAAGCTGCGACCGTTGATGAAAATCCTGGCCAAGTACAAGACTAGTTATGATGTCTCAGACTCAGGCCAGCTGGAGCATGTTGCTATGCACAGCCCAAAGGAGGCAGAAACCGGAGCTATCTAAAGGCATCACTTCTAGATTATTGTAATAGATGCACATTGTGAGTAACAATGCTTTAGAATCATTACAGCTTTGTTTTGTAACATTTAAATTATTGTACCAGCACTTTATGTGAAATGAGATGTTCAGATGTCACACAGAGATTTTGTCCTGTATTTGTGTTATGTTTGAAACAAACCCTAGCATCTAATGGATAAGCACCATTTACTGATGCCCTTTAAGAGCAAGTGCAGCACTGTTCTATGCACTCTGTAAGTTACTCATCTCCTGCACTTCGATTTGGAGTACTTACACCCAAAAATAGGTGTAGATGGCTAGCTTTGTGTTGAGTTACAGGATGTGCTTAATGTACCTGAAGTGAAATAAAATTCTGCTGCAAACATCATGAGCGATGTGTCAGGAATTGTATTCACTTGCTTTTAGACAGTTGGGGGAATAATGCTTCATGAAGTATCCTGTGTGTTCCAGTGAAGGAAAAAAGCACCTGCTCTATTGATGCAGGAAGCAGTCGCAATACCAAATGCTGGTTGTGTTGCTTCAGAATTGGACTAGAACTCAGAATCATTTCCTCTTAATACAAGCTTAAAACTTTTTTTTAAGGGGAAATGGTGGTGGGAAGCAAACTTTAAAAACAAGAGATCTATGAGGGTGTAACTGTGGTCTTCTTTGTTTCATGATTCCTTTCTCTCGGCTTTTTCAAGACTATTAAAGAAAACACACTGAGGAAAAACAGTAAAAATGTTTCTTCATGCAAGCTTATCTGTTAACTAGACTCTGACAAAATTCAAGCACTAGACAGTGCCATATCAAAATGCTGCCCAAATTGGCAAGATAAACTGAACTTAAAATAAATTGATTAATTTGTGATGTGCCCACTACCCTGCCATTCACTACACTCTCAGTGTGATGCCAGGTGGAATGTACTGTCACGTACAGAGCTCCTGGCTGTAGGTGGTTTATGCAAAGGAAGCTGGAATTATCACACCAAAGAATGAAATCTGTCAGTATGAGAGACAATTCTTTATATATCCAACAGCAAGCATGATCTCAAACAAACACCATTTAAGACTAGAGTTTTACATGTACAAAAATATTTATATAGTATTCATATGGAAAGGGGGAGTGAGTCTTCAATAAAATACTACGGTCTGTCTTTGCCATACAGCATGTACAATACTTGCTGTCAAACACTGGATGGTTAGAAAATTTTTCACATAGTTATTTCAAGAAGGACAACTTTTAACTGTTTTTTTGGACACTGTTAAAAGCAGCAGTGAGCATTTAGGTTGGACTGTATCACTGTTAACAGTTACTAAAAAGCCTAATGAGATAGTCACACAGATTGGCTTGTTATTGGCTTGGATGTTCATCAGCAATTCATCGTTTGACCCAGGAAGGATCTCTGGTGATATCTGCATTCTCTGGGCCAAGCACAGCTTGACCACGAGTGCTCTTCCCAACTGCAAGGTACCTGAAAGAAAAAAACAGAAACAAACAAGGTGCTGCATTCAGTTATCCTTAACTTTGCCACATAGTAAAAAAATACTCCCACCTCAGTAAAAGCACTGTTTGGTACATGCTCCCCCATCTGCCTTCACAGCATCTTTTGGATTTACAGTGTTTTTTTCCCAGTCATCATGACAGAATGGTCTCCTAAAGCACAGCCCCCCTGTTTTATCTCCTTACCCTGGTATTCTTCCATAGTGGAATTCTTAATTTAAAGTAGAATTTGCAAGTCTAAAGAACCACAAAATGTTATGGGCCCAGAAGCAGCAGCTTATACAGCCAGGAGCTAATGTCTGAGGGAACTCTCCAGGCAGTTTCTGGACCTTTTGCAAGCAAAAGGATCAGCTACAAGGTCAGAATGTAGGAGGGAGTTCCATCTGCTAGAATGCCATAAGCAGGGTGTAGTTAACATCTCTCTCTATTTTGTAAAAGTAAATAGTGGAAGTAGTATTAAAGGCCAAGCGAAGAAATCCTAGAAGTCTATGACAACTTTCACAAACAGTTTTGTTCTTTGGATTACGATTTAGTTCTATTTTCTAACATTTTCCTGAACTGAGCAAACTTACTTGTTTGATACATCAACCAGGTTACCACTGTTGACAGCAAAAAGTTGTTCCCTGTGCAACTGCTTCTTTTCATCCGAAATCCCGTATAAGAAATGATCCATTCCTAAGTAATAAACAAAACAAACTCAAGCACAGCATTGGTGCCCGGATTAATCTCTGACACCTTAGTGCAAACTAAGACCAGTACATCTCCTAGAAGGGAAGAATAGGCCCTCCATTGGGCCACTGTTCTGAAGCAGTATCTAAATGTAAATGAAAAAGGTTAGAACTGGGTAGAAATTAATTTTCTGAGGCAGTCAGTTTCCTATTTCGGAAAACAAAGCAAAACAAAAACCCCATACCAGAAAAACATTCATACTCTGTTTTGGCAAGGTATTTAGTTTGTCAAAAATCTGACTGTTAAAGTGGCCCAGAAAACCTCAATTCAGAATCACAGGACAGTTTGGGTTGGAAAGGAACTTAAAGATCATCCAATTCCAACTTCCCTGTTGCTGAGCTGCCAGCCCAGATAAACATAGATCATATGTAGGCCCCATGTCAGAATGATACCGTAAGGAACGTAGAGGCACTTGGTATTTTTGTGTACTTAAATCTCCAGAGTAATTCCTTAATTTCTTCAGAACTTGATTCATTCTATAAAATTTCAATACTTTCTAATAATATTTTAGATAAAATGTATTTCATGAAGTATCTTTTTGTTGTGGTTTGTAAAAACAAACTCCTCTAAGATTTGCAATCAATTATATGTGCAACACAAAGATTTGATCCCTTGTCTGTACTACACACAGAAATGTGAATCCTAATGCTTTAAATGCTTCTGTTGGAATACTTGCATATGGTATTTTAATATGAGTATCAGTATTATAGATTCTTAACTAACAGAAGACTCCAAAATAATCACAGCAAAGCTTTCTGTGAAGCAAATAACCATAGGGTAAAAAAAAAAAGTGGCTTGGGAGGACATCTGGCTACTAGCCTCACTTCTGGCCCCAAGCAGGGCTGGCTTCTAGGCTATGTAGGGGTGTTCAAGTCCTCACAAATAACAGTAGCATAACGGCACAGGTATTTCTCTCTGCAATAGTTTTCAGGCCTGCTGAACAACCTTCCTCTGTTCAGTGTTTCACTAAACTTGCCATAGCTCTGTTAAGATGCTTATTCAAACATCAAAGACTGCAAATCACTGCTCTCACAAACGCCAGCGTTCCATATCCATTTCACCCATGGGCACCTAAAACTGGTACTTTTTCAACTGCCCAGACAAAACCCAAGTTCCATTAAGTGAATGTCAGCTTCATTTTAAGTTTTCTTTTTTAATAAGTTAGTGTTAATACATGTACACATTAAATAATGCTAATTTTAACCTTGCAATTCCTTTACGTATAGAAGATGAAGGTATTCTAGCTCAGCAAGTTTTGAACTGTAATTAAGCTGAGAATGGGGGAGGGAGGGAGGGAAGGAAGGAGGGAAAAGTGAGGAAAGCGAAGCAGAGTGTGAGCAAACTGAAAAGATGTGAAGATACTACCAAGCCAACAGAAGTACACAGATATGTAAAGAAGGTAACACCCTGCACCACAGCAGACAGACTTTTAGGCTTTAGCTTCTTCAAAAAAAGCATGCACAAAAGGTCAGTGACATCAATCTTCAATAGGTATACTTGTGTCAGGAAAATAATCCTTCAGTGTTTTCCAAATCAGAAAAATCAATATTGCCTTTTATTTGCTTGCATTCAATGGCATTTCCAAGCCTTGAGTTGTTTCCATAATCTACACCCAGCTGTAGCTGAATTCACCTGACATTAAAGAGCCATATGAATACTTTTACAGAGCCTGAATGCGTGTGGTGTTTCTGAAAAGAAACAGCAGGAACTGACTGCTTTGTTGAAACTGCAATTGTCTTACATCTGCCAAGTACAAATCTTACCCTATCATACAGTTTAGCAAACTATTTTCTTCCCTTTAACCTTAAATAAAAACAAAACATTGACAATGCTGGGGGGGGCGATGAGAATGTACCTTTATCTGAAGGAGCTACTGGTGCATCTACAGCAGCAAACACTGCTAGCTTCGCTTCATCGATATCTTGCTGTGTGAATTCTCCAGATTTGGCCCATTCGACTGCTTTTTCAAATGTTTTCAAGGTGGACAAGGAATTCGGGTCTCTTAGAAGGGGAAAAAAATAAAAATTAATTAAATTAAAAACTGCTTTGTTCTCATTTCCTTCATAGTTACTGTACATCATACAAACATACACAGATGGGGATGAAAGCAAATCATAAACTTATTTCTTATGTACAAGAAAAGGTTTGTTTTGGTTTTTAAGAAATGAATGTTATAAATCAGGCATTTTTTTAATTTTAGATACACAAGTGTAGCAAGTTCAGTTCCAAGACAGTGTGCAGAGAACTAGTATTAAAAAAGATGGCAAATCAGCACTGTTTACAATGCACCATCATTTTGCTTCAACAGCTTCATAAACATAACTGCCACTAGTATCAACAACAGTCATATTTATGATATGCCCTATCTTCTCTAAGTTACTTTTCCTGCCACACCTGCTTTTGCTCTCTGTAAAACAGGCGCAACAGGTTAACAACTACTGAAATACTAACCAGGACAAGTTCTACCATGCTGAAGCTCCACAGAGAGGCGAAGCTGCTCAAATTTTAGCTAGGAATCTGACCAAGTGCTGTGCTAGGCTGTCTTTGTCCTAGGAAAATTATTTAAGCCAGGACTGTAGCCATATTTTTAGTGGGGATCAACTAGTCTTCAATACCTCCATTTCAAATTTCATCCAAAAGGGCTTTGGTAAAACCAATGAAAAGTAACTGTTATAGACTGGTAAAAAGAGGAAAAGAAAAGAAGGGAGAAAGCAGTTCTAAGGTTATCACCAGCCATGCTTTCTGCTGAACCTCTGATGACTCCAGCCAGTTACCAAAGGAAGCTGTGCATTTTCAGGCTCAGGTCATTAGGGAGCAACATTACTCGTCTCAAATTTAGAGTAGTCTTGAATTCCCTTTTTCAGGACCTCCTCAATCCAGGAAGCAGCAAGTGAAACCCAGGTTTACATACCCTGGTAATGGGACAGCAAACACCTGAGTATAGAAACACAACAACAGTTGCTACCAGCTGAGATAAGTTAGGCTTTCCCAAAGACACAAACCAGAGAAAGTAAGGAGGCATTTATTATATACCTTAAGCAATTAATCTTAACATCATTAGCACTGAATCACTTTCTTGCTGTGTCATTCTTTTTATTGCACTCGGTCTTGAAAGAGAGCTACCACCAAGTCAAAAATAAGACACATGGAAGTGCTGTCAGTGGTCCCCTCAGACATGAACAGGAAAGAATGAACCCACTGTTACCTGTAGGAGTAGAAAGTGAATATGCCATTGTGACTAAGTTTAGCACCTCCACCATAAGCCCCTCCCTTCTCTCTGATTTCTCTATGTAGGAATTTGGCTGTCATCAACCGTGCAAGAATTCGAAGGCTGTAATGAGAGAAACATCAACAGCAAGGATGTTAAATGAACTGGACAACAGTAATGTTCTCAGCATTCACAAAGATTCCCATTTGCAATGTTTTGCTTCTTGTAATCTACAACAGTAATGATAACAATACTCAAATAGTAGCTGAATAATGTGACACTGTTCTACGAGTAGCACTGTTCTGGAATATTTCTTCACTATTTCCATGCATTTCACTTTAATGAAATACAAGAGCAGCTTCCTAGACCTTGTTACATGCAGTAGGACTGCCAGCTCAGATGCATCCAAGTAGGCAGGGTGTACTATTCCGAAGTCAGTGAAGAGTAGCCACTCATTATTTAATCTCAACATTTACTAAAACAGGGCATTTCTGGGCCAGGCCACACAAATGTTGGTCTGTTAAGATTTTGTGACAAATGCACTGCAAGGCATTTTCTCTTGACACTCCATTTTCTGTGGTCAGCCTAACACCTTCCATTTTGTTTTGTGCTGTGCAACACACACAGAAGCTCTTTGCTGGTTCTGCTCTTACCTTGCATAGTCTGCAGCTGTGTAGGGAACGGTTCGAATACATTCCCCAACATAGTTCACTGGAAAGGGAAGTACAAAATGGGTCTTCATCTGACACGGTTTGAAAGTAGGATCCTAAGAGAAAAATGCATTTGTTTCACAGTTAATAGTGGTGAGATGATTTATCCATTTGAGAACTCAAGACTTTTCTGGAACTACAAAATTCTGCCAAACACACAGACACACAACTGCTAAAGCTGCCACTTGACCTACACTGCAACCAGTGACATCTCACTTGTGCCCATGTCAGCAGTCCAGTACACAGAACTGCCTTGGAAACTAATGCATGTGGACACCATACACATCAGCTACCCATCCTTGCACAGCAGCTTCTCAGTTGTGCAAATCTTATAATATTACCAAAGAGTTTTACTGGCTGCTGTATCTTTACTTTGATTGAAACAAGTCCTCCTAACTCTCCACTTCTATGTCCACATATGTAGATGGTCACCACATCATATTTCAGTACATCTCTCAATTTTAGATACTGAAAACTGAAGATTGAAAACTAAGAAACTGAAACCCACAAAAAAAATACAAACTACTTATGAACAGCAGCAGCTACATGAATTTCTGCTCAAACATCCCCTGCAATAAACTCAATTCTTCCTTACAACCCCACGTCAAAACCTCCAGTCCTCTTCATGTCTCCAGGCCTCTGTAGCATTCATTTCTTTGCCTCTTTCACACATACTCCTGCTTGTGTGTGTACTTAAGCATGAGCAGAGCATTACACACTTCCAGTAGCCATTACCACCCCATTTCAATACCCCCAAGGTTTTCCTAACTTGAGACCCGTTCCACAGCCTTTAACACAACTCTGGCTGGTTAGGCCAAGCAGAGCAGCATTATCTGTCACTGGTCAGCAAGCAAAACCATGGGCTGAGCACTCTCTGCCTTCTTCTCAAAGGAGGACTCAGGGTATGCAAAGATAGTTTTATCTCCTGTAGCCAAATACAGATTTTCCTTTTTACTTTATGGTCACTGATGCTCTTCTGTTAGGTTTCACTGACATTCAGAATCATTATGGGAGGAGAGGAAGGAAAGGACTAACTGAAGTGACACCACACCAGCCTGGTTCTGAAAGAAACCAGGCAAAAAATAATTTAAGCATCACCTACAGGAGACAGCACAAGCAAATATTTGCCTGCAGGCATGGATGTGGAGTTAACTAAAAGATCTTCACATCAGAACCAAAGAGAAGACAACGAAAAGGACACAGGGATTAAGAAGTTCAATGGCTAGTTTAAGAAACAATTCAGAGGGTGGAACTGAAGGTCACCTTATGTTTCAGTGGTGTGGTTCTAAACCGTAAACGAATCTGTAACAGCTTAAGACATAACAGCTTAGTATCAATAACAGCCCTGTAATGCCAGTATCCCCAACCAACAATGCACTTACATTAACTAGCTTCCTTGTGATCTGTAAACCAGTAAGCATTTCCTTTCCCACAGGTGTAACTTCTGATGATTTCTGCAAGAGACCCAGCCCTCATATTAAAAGAGGATTTAACAATTTAGACCAAGAATAATACAAATGCAACCCGTACCACTTAAACCTCTTTGAAACTATCATCAGACTGTCTTCACAAACATCAGCGAGCTACTCAATTACTTCTTCATATTTTAACTTCTAAGGAAATGGCAAATAAATTACCTTTTGAGAGCAATTTGGCACCAGAAGACACCATGAAGATTAAATGAGTCCTGGGAAGTTTCAAGCTATCATTTCCCTCATGGGTAGGGAACTGGGAGCTTACACATCCTCATCAGAAATTAAGACAGATCTGCCTATTGACAGAGCAGATCCTTTGTCAACACTGTTGAATTTAGCGTTTTGTACCAAATGCCCTGAACACCCAAATAACAAAACAAATTCTACATAACTAAGGAACTGCATCACGCCCCATTTCCTTTTGTCCAACATTTCAAGTGAAGTTCAGCTAAAAAAGAAACTGTAGTTTTATGCAACAGAGAAAGAAAGAATTTTTTTACCCACATCCCATGCAAAAGCAGTGACCTCAGGGTAAGGCTTGACAGCTGATCTACAGGATTACTATTGTCTACTTCATGGAGGTGAAAATAGCACCCATGGCAAAACACACAGCAGCGTAGCACAGAGCTGGCTCTTGCAAATTTCTTCAGACATCTTTGTATGGACATACTGAGTTAAACCATCTTCGCCTCATTGCATAGCTGTTTTTACACAAAACTGAGTCAACTGTATTTGATGCCCTAGTCACAAATGAAGTAATGTCTTACCTCAATCACATGAGGACGAACAGGTTTTCTTTCTTTTTTACTTCTAGCTATACCCTTTACAAATTTCTCTACTTCTTTCGCTGCTTCTGATATTTGCTCAGGTGCTGCATTCACTGAACATCTGTTAAAAATACACACAAAGTTTTTAAGTATGTTTTTGTCTTTTCAGGCTCTCCTTTAATTTACACCCCTTTTTCTTAAACATTTTCTACAAAGTCATCAGAAAGTTAGATCTGGGCTCACTGATAACCACTGCCACAGAAAAAAAAAGCAATATATTCATAATCCAGTATTTGATGTGCCAAAAAAAAAGTCATAGTCCAATTGCTTTTCTGTTCCTTGCCCAAAAACACCTTTGAAACTAAAGTTTATCAGCAGCTGTGAAACCACTACTGTGCACAGGGCTGGACTACATTAGTTTTGCAAAATAAAGATGTCTCACGTCCTAAAGCAAGACCTGAAATACTCATCATAAAGACAGAGGACATTTTCACAGTCTGGAACCAAAAGAGAAGTGATGTTGGTATTTTTGGTTCAGAATCTTTTTCGTTCCAGAACAGACGTATGAGAGAAGACAAGTACCGGTTTATGGCTCCTGCATTTCTGTCCTTTACAGACTGACATCTTTTCCTGCTCTGCTCGTGCACATCCATTGGAAGTGAAGGGCTCTCCTGGCAGAGGCAAGCAGGCGGTATGAATGGAGCATCTTGGCAGTTGACTGCTCACAGAGTGTGCCTGGGGAAAAGCCTTTCTGCGTTCACCTGTACTTCAGCTCTTGTCAACAGCAGGCTGATCCCACAACATCAAGGAAGAAGGAAGTTAAATCACTGCAGAGAAATCTGGGTTTACACTAAAATGAGAGACGTGACACTGAAAGACTGAGGGAGAAACATATATTCCCTTCTGCTGACTGTGCTGTAAAACATCTAGAAAAACAATGAAACAAGTTTATTCCTTAAACTAATGAACTAAGGTTTCTCAAGGCTCATCTGCAGGCATAGAAATCCATTATATGATTGATAAGCATCTGGATTCTCTCACTACACACAGACAGAGGAGGTCTGTGAGAATTGATTAGAAAAATAATTTGGAACTAAGAGGATAGCCTTTTCATAAAAAGGAGCA
>JAVHNF010063337.1:58628-69425 GCA_034783455.1 Micropsitta finschii
CTGCACATTTCTAACCCTTTTTCAAACTGTTTTTGGCCATTTCTACCCCAGTTTTGCCCATTTCCAACCCTTTCTAAGCTGAATAAACCTAGTATCCTCAGCAGCTCCATGTAAGTCATGCCCTCTAGTCATTTTAGCATCTTTGCTGCCCTCCTTTGGATGTGTTCTGATATTGTTACATGCTTGTGCTGTGGAGGCCAATATTGCACACCGTACTCAAGGTGACAACACACCAGTGCTGAGTGTGGGACAACCACTTATTTCTACCAGTTAACTATACTGTCATTAATGCACCCCAGCATCTGGCTGGTTCTTTTTGCCTTTATGTGACTCATACTGAACTTACCATCAACAAAAACCCCAGATCCCTTTAACCATAGAATCATAGAGTAGTCTGGGTTGCAATGGAACGTTAAAGGTCACCTAGTCCAACCCCCCTACAATGAGCAGGGACATCTTCCACTAGATTAGGTTGTTCAAAGCCCCTTCCAACCTGATTTTGAATGTTTCCAGGCCCGTTCTGAAAGGCTGCACTCCACCCTAACCTCCCAGTCTAAATGTACATCCAGGATTATACCGTCCCAGGTACAGAATCCACATTCATCCTTATTGAATATCATACAGTTTGTGATTGCCCAGCATTCTTATCTATCAAGATATCTCTGGAAGGCCTCTTTACTCTTGAGGGAATCAACAATTCCTCCTAATTTAGTATCATCAGTACATGTATTTAGTGTACACACAACTCCTGTGTTCAGGTCGTTGATAAAAACATTGAAGAGAACTGACTTTAAAATTAAGCCATGGAGAACACCCATAGCGACTGGCCACTAGTCAGATATTATCCCATTTACTAAGATTCTCAGCCCCACCGTTCAGCCAATGGTTCACCTATGGTGTTGTGTCTTAAATCAATAAACCACACACAATAAAGTCCTAATTGTAAAGCTTGCACAGCACTGGAATACAGCACGGGAATTAAGAGAATTTTTACCACATGACATTTAAAATTACACAGGCTGTCATCTGTGATAGCCAATATGGCTTCATAAAAGGCAAACAATGCCCCACTAATCTGGTAGCATCTCTACACCTGGGCTGGGGCAATGACTAGTAATCAGTACAAGCTGGGTGATGACTGATTTGAAAGCAGCCCTGCAGAGAAGGGCTTGGGGATATTGGTAGATGAAAAATTGGATATGAGGCCACCTTGTGTTCTTGCAGCCCAGAAAGCTAATTGCATCCTGAGCTGCATCAAAAGAAGCATGGTCTGCAAATGGAGAGAGGCGATTCTCTCCCTTTACTCCACTCTCATAAGACCCCACCTGAAATACTGCATCCAACTCTGGGGCCCATAGCACAAGTCAGACATTGACCTGTTAGAGAAGATCCAGAGGAGGGCCACAAACATGATCAGAGAGCTGAAGAACCTATCCTGTGAAGACAGGCTGAGACAATTGGAGTTGTTGAGCCTGAAGAAGAAAAAGGCTCAGAGGAGACCCTACTGCAGCCTTTCCATATATGAAGGAGGCTTTTAAGAAAGACAGAAACTTTTAACCATGGCCTGTACTCACAAGACAAGCTGCAACAGTTTTAAACTGAAAGAGGGTAGATTTGGATTAGACGTTAAGGAAGAAAGTCTTCATAATGAGGGCGGTGAGACACTGGAAAAGGTTGCCCTGAGTAGTGAATGCCCCATCACTGGAAACTTTCAAGGCCAGGTTGGATGGCATCTAGTGGAAGATGGCCAAGCCCATGGTAGGGAGGTTGGAACCACATGATCTTTAAAGGTTCCTTCAAACCCAAACCATGCTACGATTCCATGATTAGTTATAACTAGGTCCCTTTCAGGCCCTTTTAAACATCAGCTTCTAAAACATGACCTCAAGGAAGCAAATTGAAGTATAACCCACCTCTATGGGAATATTAATACCAAATGCTGCATGACTGGTATCTAAAAGCAACAGTGGTTTAAGAGCTTTCTGTTGCAGAATTAAGTCCTAATAATGGAAACAACTTCAGGACTTAAAAATGTTGGAAAGATAAAATATACGCACAAATATTTCATCAGTCACAGTAACTCGCACAATCTGAAAACATGCTAGGAAGTGCTGGGTATCAAAGTGAGGCACGTTTTACCAGGTTCTACTATAAAACATGACAGGCAATTAAATATCCACAATTTGTCTGTTTCACTGTATGGCAATCTGATTTGAAACAGCTCTTGGTCGTGCTCTCCTATTTGTAAGTCTGACGTTAATTCAGGGCTATAACATACAAAGCTAGGTAAAGAAGCAAAGGAATGAACTCCTGCTCATGCTGAAGATGATGAGCACTTGAGAGACAAGAAAGCAAATGACCTGCTAAGCAACTGAAGTTGCTGTAGAGCAGAAAAAAACCTAGAAGACGCTGGAGAACAAGAGGCAGCAGTAAGCCCGGATTTCCAGACTGACTGCAAATACTGCAGCTAACTCATTCCCAATGACTTGTAGACTTACAAAGACATCACATTCTGCTGTGGAACATGGTTTCTGCAACAGCTTTGTCTCAAATTTTGGTAGAGCTTTAGTATAAAAATTTGAGGCCAAGAACTGAATTAGTGTATTTTCACTTGTGAATCATGAAATTAAATTACAACAATACAACCCTAAATTCCTTAGAAAAATACAGGCCTTCTATTTGATTTTTAAAAATACACAGACATCTAGCCAAAACACATAGTTACAACTGCCAGTATGGCATGCCTCCTGCAGAAGTAATCAGTGCTTCTGCAATTAAAGCTACTATACAGGCAAAGAAAACAGGTTCACTGCCTGCTTAAGTCATATAGTGTGGAATCCGGTGACAGCTTAAAGGCTACTGAATAGAAGAAAGATATACCTGAGATGACAAAGAAAAAGCCCATTTAAAAGTTACAAAATGAGTCCCTATTTTTTAAAGCCACAGACAGTAGATTTCTTATCCATTCCTAAAAAAACACCTCACACAGGCACACGTATGGACTTACAGATGTCAGGGCAAGTCCAAAACTTGTAGACTGATGCTTCAGCTGGATTTCAATTTTGTGAAGTAGAGCTTCAATCCTATCTTCCTCAAATCCTTTCCTTTGGGAAGGGGTGACGAGACAAGGAAATCATATCCATTAACACTAATCACTTTAAGTGAAGTTATGAAAATGAATTATAACATCAATAAAGAAAGCATTACAACATAATGCCTTCCACACCAAATTAGAATTGATATGAAATAATCTTATCATGCTGTGTCATTTAGTGAAACTGCACTAATACCATTAAACTGAAGGTTATGCTGATGAATATGCTACAATAGAGGAAGTGGCATATGCAAGTTTTGAGAATATTGAACAATAGTGCATTTATTTTAATATAACTAAATTTTTAAGGTATGTTATTATAAATATGCCTGTGTATCATTATTACTACCCAATTGTAAAAAACTGTAGGAAAGAACTTATTCTCAAAACTTTAATATTACTCACGCAATAATATCATCAACTGTTCTGGCAATTATCTGCTTCACAGTATCAGTGTCTCTTTCAGCAATACCCTGTAGACCCACACTGAAATAAGCTTCTCTTGTTGAGCCATTAAACCTAGAACAAAGCATTTTCAATTCAGAGAGAAGTATACAACTTAAGCATTAAACCTGCTATCAAAGGCAAAAGAAGGGGAAAACACCCATAATTTTCACATACACACACACACAGCATTTCAAAAGCTAGACAGAAAGAAAAATAATTACCAAAGAGGCAAGAAATGGAACTTAAAAGTATTTTTTTTGTTCAGTTTCAGTATCAGCAGCCACTGTTAAGAAAACATACAGCATATGATATTAGAGAAAGAAAAACAGTTATGGAAGAAAAGATGGTGTTTTGTGTTCATCTTGCCATCCATATGTAAGTACTTTCAGATAAAAAGTCTCTGGCTTTAAGGTGAAAATTTTGGCTGCCTGTGATGCCAAATATACATTCTACTTAAGCAGCTGAGTGGAATGGTACTTTTAAAGCAGTGCTTGTAAAATAAGTGGTAAAGGTGAATGAAGTGTTCCATGTTAGCTGCAACTAGTAGTACTTAAACCCACAGAAGTAAATATAATTTTGTCCAAGCTGTCAGGCATGGTTAATCCTAAGAGCTCATCTTTACAGAGACAAATGGACACTTGCACAAATACAGAACACACAGTAGCTTGTACCAAAGCCAGCAAACCAAAAAGCATTGTCCTGATTTTGGCTGGGACAGCTAATTTTATCTAAACTCTAAGCACCCACTATTCCATGTCTTAAAACTACAGAAAGAACTCAACAGCAGACTCAGGTGTTGGATTCTTGAACACTGATCTCTGGACTCAAACTTATTCTACACTGATCCATCAGCACAGTCACTAAGGCAAATTAAAGCCAACTCACTATACAATTCAACCCCAGTCAACCTGGAAGAAGCTTAGCTGACAGAACATACAACTCAATCACTACTTCATCGTCTAAGGATAGATTTCTACTGCCATGCTCTGTAAAGTTAAGATGCCTGCATGGCACTGTCATGCATGACACAGGACTTGCAAGAAGCCCATGACTTCATGCAGAGACAGTTCAAGCCAGGTAGAGTATGACATTAAAATCACAGATGAGTATATTAAGGTTTCCCGACCAAACACGTAAGACAGTCAGTGAAGACAAAGGCATTATTTTTGTCATCATGAAGTAAAAAAAAAAATAAAAAAAAAAATCACAGGAATCACACCCTGAAAGCACTGCTTGCTTTATGCTGATGATAAAGGCAAACTACAATGAGCAGCTGAGTGTATAGTTAGGTGAAGACAATCCACCCCCTAGTCTGCAGCACAAAGCTTGCTTAGAAGACTGGCTGCAAGAGCTACAGCTTGAATAAGTAAGTGCTGGCAGAAATACCCTTTTGTACCAAGGTGATGGCAAGTTAATGGCACCTAATCGCACAAAAGCACATTGTGCCAAACCTACTACTAAATCACAGAATTAAAGCAAAAAAGCAAAGGTAGCACAGTACAGAGAAGAGCTAGCAAACTCTTCCAAGTAGTACTAAATGGCCAAGATGAAAACCCCAAGTAAATTAGGGCACTGAATGTATGCCACATTCTTATCTACACATTTTTCTTGTTCATAAGCTTTAAACAGTACAACCTTGTTTAAACTAACATGGCTTCTATCAAATTATTTTGACAAGATAAAAATCACACTTGAGAATGCTTTATAGGTCAGCAATAGAAACTCTTAGGATGTTTCAATATTTAAATATTATTCTAGCATAAACTGACTGTATGAGAGATGACTTCTCACAACACAGTACCAGTTTTCTACTTTCCTAATACTGCTTAGAGTGATGAAATATAAATGGCTACACTTACCCAACATCAGGAGAAAAATCTGTACCAACACCAGACTCAATTAAGGCTTTGTAAAAAGGAGAATTCGGCCCATCAACCAACAGTGAAGATAACAGGCTTAGTGTGAATGTTTCAAAAGTGTCTGTAATACTGAAAAAAAATTAACAGTTCTTAAAAAGCATCAAGCTATGAATATGTGACACCCAGAAACATCAAATTAATTTCAAAAGAGTTATTTCTACAAAATAATGCAGAGGGTGTGAGGCACAAGTAACTGCCAGTTATAAACACTGCACCAAACCTTGAGGAAGTAAGAAAGTTCTGCATCTTTCACTTGTAACTAGAAGTAAAGCAAGTTGAATTAGGCTGCAAGGGTAAAGTTAGCAGTAGGGTCATAAGGAAAAGCTTGCACACAGCAGGAAATTGAAAGACAGGAAGACATTATTGCCAATAGCCTAATCTACTGAACAATTCTGTAATTTTCAGCCGACTTTCCTTATATCCATCTCTCAAAGAAAAAGACAGGAAAATTTCTGCTTAGCAATTAAACTTTCATTTACTAACGCAGGATGTGTCTGGCTTCCCCATGGCATTATTTACCTTAAAGATGACATTTATGAATGGGGACTGGAGAACATGAAACATGGTGCATCTTGCCTAAAGTTCTAAAATGCGCCTTTAATTCAGAATTTCATTTTGATACACTTACTCTGTCAACAAGTAGCTCACACTGACAGTTGTTTGTTTGGAAGGATCTGCAGCAAATGAATCTAAGCCACATGTTACACTGTGTTCTCTCTGTAAAGTATAATAAATACATTTGACGCAGACAATTCAGAGCAGAAGTTACAAATAAAAATGACTGCTCGCATACAGATACTCATGACTAAGTTAAATATTCATGATTAAATACACTAACAGAATATCCTAAAAATTATGACTGGTATCCCAATTTTTACAGATGAGAGGATCAAGGAAACTTGGCCATAATTAATGCTCTGAGCTGGGTTTCAAAGAACAGCCAGGGAGGACGGGGGTGGGGGGGGTTGGAGACACAGAGAAGGGAAAGAACAGAAAAAAGTATTTTTTACACCAATGTTTGAGAGCTTAGATTAGAAGGCATATTTTCTGACATTAAGTACCGATATTTCTACCAGTATCAGTAAGCACTAAATGCCTTCCATTAATAAAAGCTTCAGAGCTTCAAATGATGAGGGACTTGAAAACTGTAAATAAGAAAAATAAACAACTGCACGCAATCATTGCATTACTGAAACTCAAAAGTAAGTGCAGTTTTTCCCTGTTGTAATCAAACCTAAAAACGCCTCAGCTCATTTACACACAAACACACTTCTAAACAAAAAAGTAACATCAGTAGCCTGGGCTAAAATATTAACCCATTATATCCATGTTCTGCAATTTCAAGACTGGATATATACCACTTCTTTTTGTTTATTTCTTTTTTATTTTTATTTTTACTCACCGGCTTTTCCCAGAGTTTCTGTTTTGGGATGTCAGTATTTGACTCAATTCTATCAAATTTTATCAATGCTTCCTCATGTATTTGCTTCAAATGTTGCTCCAGTGGAAAATTACCATAAGTGAAAAATCTGCATTTCAGATTAAAAATTGGCATTAAGTAACAGATTTTACATGAAATTTACAATAAAAGCTTTTATTATATTCTCCTACATTAAAGACCCACCAGTTTGCCACAGATCGCCCACTAAATTACACATTTTCCAGCTTCTGTTTTATGCTTTGGAGCCACAAAAAGCTAGAATTTGTTTAGCTGCAGCAATAATCTTCCAATTAAAAAATATTAATAATTGAAGCCAGAATCCCAGTTTGGGGTTTTTTTTTCTGAAGTTTTAGAAGACAAAACTACTGTGGTCCTCACATATCATGTATAAAATACTGTGATCCGCATCGTGATGGATCTATAAGACATGCCTGGGCTCTGTGGGTCAGTCTACCATGCATATTCCCATGCCTGCAAGAAATACTGATGATTTCCACTGGATTAAACATGAGTATGAGGCATGGTTTAGTGTGAGGTGTTCCTGCCCATGGCAGAGGGGCTGGAACTAGATGATCTCAAGGTCCTTTCCAACCATAACTATTCTATGATTCCATGTCCCAGGTGAATCTTACTCTCCCATTAAAATCTAAACACAGGTACAGCAGAATACTTAGGATGATGAGAAAAAGAAAGGGTGGCAATTCATCCTCATGATGCAAGTTGATGTTCCATAAGTGAATTCATCAGACTAAGACTGATCACCAATTTGACAGAGAAAAAACAACAGTACTATAGATTTTCCTGCGTATCACTTTCAAATTGACTTTTAGCTTAAATACCTTATTAGTACCAACAGAATTAGTATCTGACTCAAATGAATATCCACTATTTAGAACCTGGTACAGTAATATATGATTCAGAAGCAAATGAGAAGCCATTCATTTGGATCTCCTTTTTATAAATTAATCTGTGTTGACTTCAAGGAGGGCAGAAACCCCTAAACTCATCTATACTAAGTGTATCATAACTCGTTAACATTATTGCCAAATATTTTTTAGTATGCTCACTCCATTTCCCCCACAACCCATGAGTTCAAGGTAAAACATCTGCATACAAAAATCTCCCAAACAGATCCTCATAATCAAGAAGGAAAATGCACTCTAGAAAGTCAGCCCTCTCTGTTGCATGCCTCCAATCCACCCCTCATTGCTCTTCTTAGAGCAATTCCTTGCTTCAGTGCTGTCCTAGCTACTGTAAGGCATAGGTCACTTAAGTTGATGGCCAAGTGAATGGATTGCTGGTTTTGTATTGCTGGTTTTCCCCTCACAAACATACTAACAGAGTGCTAACACTACATAACCTAGAATATTAGTCACAAATTTCAGATACCTGGAATTGCTTGGATGATAATGTGTGGCATGGAACTGTTTAAGCTGCTCCCACGTAAGATCGGGAATATATAATGGATCTCCACCAGATATTACACCATATGTGTGATCAGGTAGGATTTTATTCTGCAGGTGCTGTGCAAATATCCTCTCATTATCTGTCTTAAGATGAAAACACCACATTTTAGTAAAAGTCACCAGAACATTTTAAAAGTAAAAGGTGCTCAATAATAAGATCTCAGAGCTCCAACTTAGACAAGAACCCTTCGTATGAGCATTTTGTTCTGTAGTCCCACATACTTAAATAAATAAAACTAGCTATGTTTTAAATTTAAAAGAAAATTCTACCATACAATCCATTAACAAGGTGCTCTTTTCTATGTAAACAAACTTCTGACAGGCTAACATTAAGAATGACTATGTAACAGATTGTTAACTTCACTGAGGACTTAAATTTTATAAAGGAGGAGTGGAAATCTCTGGTGATTGATATTGATAACCTGCCATTGATAACCTGTAGCTTAAACCACTTCACCATGCACAAGATCTCAAACCAAACTTTCACAAAACTTACAAATGCCCCTTTCATTTCATTAAAAACAACTCCTTTGAAGACTAGAGGTGTCTGAGGATCAGCTGGGTTCTCATGCTCTAATCTCCAACCTTCTTGCCTGAAAAATATAACAGGAAATGTTAGGGTTCAAAAATTTTATTTTCTTCTTCTTTTTAAATATAAAGCTTGCATACACCTCAAGTTGACCACATCTTACCAGAAATCCAGTTGCCGCAAACATGGAAAGAAAGCTGCATCCAAGTACACTGACAGGAGATTCTGAAAATCCTTGGGATTTTGTGTTGAAAATGGATAGAGTGTATAATCGCTAGCTGCATATAAATAAATGTAAAAAGATCAGAATTTCAGAAAGTCTAAGATGCATTTTGCCCTCATTTATTTTTTATTTTTCATCCATATAAATAACTGAAAGAGAAAAACTTACTAAATGAAACATTTTTGCTGAGAAATACACAGAAGTTTAACACTGCAATTATTTTGCCATGAAAGCATTGCTTTCACCATATATAATTAAATGCATTGTTGCATACTATACAGATCCAGCTCTACTGGGACTTTGTAAAGTGCCAAGTTAACAAGAACTATTTTGTTGTCTTGCACTGTTAGTTTTTTAATATCTCACAATATTAACACTTAATAATAATGGCTCTTCAAAGGGAAACTGAAGAGAGCCAACAGACAGCTCTACTGCAATAAAACCTCTTGCACGTGGAATTATTTACTCTTGGCTCACCTGTGAATGCATTCATAAAAGTGGACAGTGACCTGTTTAACATTTTAAAGAATGGATCTCTGCAAGGATACTTCTGAGAACCACATAACACAGTGTGCTCGAGAATATGCGGGACCCCAGTGCTGTCCATTGGAGTGGTTCTGAACTGTATACTGCAAGACAGAGAGCACAGAAGGCAATGTAGCTATTTCTGATGAGAAGCCAACCCACCTCCCATCTGCAGCTGTGATTTATGGGAACATTGTCACCTTCTAGTAGCTAACATGACACAAAGGAGGATGCAGAGTTCTTAAGATTCTTGAGTACTCAGCCACCACTTCCAGAAGGTGTACAACCTATGTACTTCTTTTTGTGGAGGTAATACAAAAGTTTTCAGCACATAACTAAATGTGTTTCTTTTACCCAAAGGGCTCAGGAGAAAAACTTCACGGAAGGTTATGGAAAAAAGAACTGGTCTACATCTTGTAACTATTAGGCAGTTTATCAGAAAGTCCAGTTTTCAGCTCACCAATGCAGAAGAAATTATAAGAAATCTGAAGCAGTTTAGTGTAGAGCTGTAAAGACAGATGGAGACATGCCCTGCAAAAAGAGGCTGAGGACATTGGGCTCCTTTAACCTGGAGAAGGAAAACCATCAGAGGATGCCATAGCTGCCTTCCAGTACCTACAAGGTGATGATGAAGTCAGGTTCTTTGCACAGATATGCCTGATGGAAGGACAAGAGACAATGTTCATAAATTGAAGCAAGGGAGGTTCCAAATAGATAGTACAGAGAAAAATATCCCACCATAGCAATGGTCAAACATTGGGAATGGGTTGACTACAGAGTTTGCATTATCTCAGCTTTTTAAGTTTTCAAGGTCCACCAGGATAAATGTTTGAGGAACCACACCTGAATTAAGTGCTGACCTTGTTTTGAGCAGCAGACTAAACAATAGATCTCATGACACCTGTTCAATGTGAAAAACTCTAAACAAGTCCCACAAAGGAAGAACTATCCTCCTATCACAAAAAAATCCAGTTACGAAGCTGGATTCCAATTTAGAAACTATAAGGTGATAACAAGATGAAATGTGCTAAACATGTATTAATGTTTTACCTGAACAGATTGTTGGAGTCCTCCCGGGCCACATGTAAGTACCTGGCTCCTGTTCTGTCATGACTAAGCTTCACTGCAGTGAGAAACAGCTCAGGAATAGCTG
>JAVHNF010063341.1:12998-24682 GCA_034783455.1 Micropsitta finschii
AGCCTCTCGAGGGAGCCGCTGTAATCAGAGTGTTTGCACACACGGGAGCAGACGCGCTGTTCCTGTGCTTCCCAGCCCTCCGCGGAGCGGAGCGAGTGTGAGCGCGTTTGGGGACTATGCACATTCAACGACCTCGGTGCAGCATGCTTTGAGGCGGGGGGAGGACACCGGGAAGCGTCTCTAGTCCGCGGGACCCCTGTGGCAGCCCGGCAGCGCTGGGAGCGGCGTGCCTCGGCACCCCCCTGTCCCGGTGCTTCCCCCGCGGCCCTTTCACTCTGCGCTCCCGAGCTGGTGCCCGCCTGGACACCTCCTGCAACCGGGAGCTCCTGGCGGCCCTCCCCGGCGGGAATGTGGCAGTGCCCTGGGCGGGGAAGGGGGATCTGGGGAGTGGGGGGGTGGGCAATCTCCGTGCCTTTCTCCTCCCTACCCTTTCTAACATGCCGTGTCTCCTTGCTGCGCAGGCTGGCTCTGTTAACAAGCCGGGGGACAGCATCCTCTGCCGCTGACCGCCGCTCCCCAGGTGAGTGCCGGGTGGGCGCGGGGCCGCGGCGGCAGGCGGGGGGATAGGCAGGCAGCGCACACCGTTTCCCGATGGGAAGATTGCCGAAGGTGTTGTGGGGGGAGAAATATGAACCCGGCTAGAAATATTTGCAGGAGGCTTTGGGCTTCTAATTAACAGGGTGGTTATTTTATTTCCTTTAATTACCGGGTTTTGTTTCGTTGGTTTTTTGTGGCTTTTTTTTTTTCCTTTACACACACACACACCCCAGTCTATTCTCCCCCGAAGCGCTTCTGGCCGCGGCGCGCAGCTGCGCATCCCTCCGCCTTGGCCCAGCCCGGGAGCTGCGGTTGTTGTTTGACCTGGTTTGTTTTGGGTTGTTGATCAAGCATGTCTTGTGTGTTGTTGGTGGCGCCAGTCGGTCTGGAGCGGAGCGGTTCACACACCCCCTCTATTCATTCCTCTCCCACAGGTGTGCGGCGGCGCCGCCGCGCAGAGGCACCGCGGGGGGCGGGAGGGGGGGGAGCCCCGGCCCGGCCCGGCCCCGCCGCACCGAAGGAAGGAGCCATCCAACCCCCCCGAGCAATTCCCATGCTTCGCCCCGGCAGAGCCTTTTCACCCCTTCCGTAGCGCGCCCCACACACACACCTCGGTTCCCATCACCCCGCCCGACACACAGCCCGTCTCTTCTCTTCATTTCTCGACCAGATGTGAGCCGTGCGACCGCGGTTGTCGGCCTCGAGCTGGAAAAGTTGCGACTCTGCCCCGGGATAAGAGGACCCGAACCTAAACCAGACTTTAGAAGCGTTGTAACTCGTAAGGGACCGAGCAGCTGAATCTTGAAGCTTTACTAATCTACCAGAGCATTTGTAGATGATATTTGACATCTATTGTTTAAAATAGATGAATTTTATTTGGGGCCCAGGGAACTTTCTTCTCCCTGCAGGAATGTTACATATTGTATAGATAAATGAGTGACATTTCATACTGTGTATATATAGAGATGTTCTATAAGTGTGAGAAAAGTATATGCTTTAATAGACTACTGTAATTATAAAATATTTTTAATTAAATATTTTTTGTAAATATTATAAAGGTGTGTATGTTTTTTTTAAATCTGTGGGAATATCTCTTTAGAAAACCACAGCTCAAGTATGGAGCTGCTAATATGGAAAGATCTTGAATGTTTAGGGCTTCTTTATTTGTTTGTCCCCAGATGTCCTTTAGACTCAGAAGTTAACAGCTATAGCTAGTGGTCCTGCATGATTGCATGAGATGTCTAATTGCCAATAAACTTGTTTGGAGTCCATACAAACGTGTTTTCCTCAATCTAGACTTGAAATGTTTGTAAGTGTATTATACATTTTGAGACTACACTTTTGTCATTTAGGCACAGGGGTTTTTAGTGCATTCTATAGGATAGCAGTAAGATGTAGTGTTTTTACTGAGAATAGAATAACAAAATCTTATCTAGTTTTTGCATTATGGGGGCAATGCTTTAGGTCTTTAATCAGCTTTTCTTTAAAAAATCTGCTGTTGCATCAGATCAAGAAATTTGTTCTGGAATTTTATTCAGCACCGAAAGGTTTTATTGCAACCTTGCTTTCTTACAGCCTATTAACTGCTTAAAAAGTTAAAGGAGTTCTCTGCTTGCAACCAAAGGGCAAACCATTAACAAAACCAGTTGCTGTTTCCTTCGTCCAAAGAGTATTAATACCGAACTGCAGAAAAGCACATGGGCAAAGTCATTATGATCAGTGATGTAAATTCACCTTAAAATGAACTTAAGTAGACCAAAAATCTGATAACTGTGTCAAGATTATTTTTCTAGTACAAAATGACTTACATTTCACTGCAGCTATGTTACAGTTAAAATCCTGTTTAATCTCTGTGATGTGTAACTACATGTGAACATTAAACTAGATTTACCTGTCTTTAACTGTGATTCTTCAGCTTATTTCTTTAATCCTGTGAATTTGCACACTCTCCACTTATATTTTGTACATAACCATTTGATGGGTGAGTTAATTTTACAAAGGGCTTTTGTACAGTCGAGTCTTGCAGACTGCAAACTCATGTCCAGGCTCGGTGAAAGATGTTCATCTGTGTGATCAGTAGCCTGCACACTAGTGAAATGAGATTTTCAGAGTGGGAGAATTAAGCAGGATTTAATTGGGTGCTTTGTAAATAGCTAGCCAACTGTGTGTGTAACATGGTCTGTTTGACTAAAAAAGAGGATTTGTTTCAGATTATGCAAGTGTCAAAAGTACTGAAGCCCAAGGGACAACTTCTATTAAGTTAAATATTTATAAGGAAATTAACTACTGGGGTCATTAGCTATTGACTACAGGGATAGTGTCAACAAGGTGAACATTCTCTTAATCAAAATAACTGTGTAAAGATCAAATCAAAAGGTAGCTAAACACATCCGCAAACATAAACCTCCTGTCACTGCAAATTCATTGAAGACAGGCATTTCACCGGCTGATCCCTGACTTGAGGGGCGGGAAGCGGGACCCTGCGATGATTTCCCCATCTTGGATATCAAATAATAGTTTAATGGGCAAAATGCATGTTCTTGAGTCATGGACTTCTTGTCCTGTGTCTCCAGCTAATTCAATGACGGCAGGAATGCTATGAATAGGATTTTTTTATTGCTGTTTGGGAATTCTTACATTGCGTTTAAAAAAAGAAAATCGCATTTTCCAAAGGAATGGTTTAAATTTGCATTTGTTTTCTTTGTTTATGCTATTAATATTTATACTCTCCTCCTTGGTTTAGCTTGTATAGCTCAGCTTATTTTGTATACACTTTTTCAGTGACATTAGTTCTCCATGTCCTCATTTGTTTCCATCCACCATTGTTGCCAAATTGCAGAGTTCTGTTACACAGAAGAGGAAGCAAGAAAAAGGTGGTGTCTTAAAATACGAAACTACCTTGTAGAGTTTCTGCATATCAAAGCTGGTGTACCCTAGGAGAGCTGATAAATAGCTGAACTACTCTTCAAGGGAGAGTAAACTAAACCCCAGATTGTTTCAGGTCAGGGCAATCTGCTGTTGAGTTTACCGGCTTGAGGATTTGGCTTTGCTTTTTTAAAAACTGCTGTGGTGCAACAAGTTAGGACCTTTAGGAGATGAAATCTTACTAAAAAGAGCCATGAAATTTTTTCTTGTTATATAATATTCTTGACAAATGTCAAAGCCTGCAGGTAATGCTGAGAAAAGCTCTTATCGCAGCATAGTAGATGCTGATCTTGATTTATTCCTTATGCTATGTATGAAACTGTAAGCAAGGGGTATCCTAATGGCTGGAATCACTACAGTACTAAATACAGCTGTACTTATTTTTGTTTTTCAAAGGTTTGAGAATCTTTCATCATATTTTAATGCCGTATCTTGTTTAAATCATGTTCTCCATATAGTAAAAGGCATATGTGTTTGAACAAAGGCAAATTAAAAGGTCTCTTTCTTCTAATGCCTTGGATTTTCTCTTAGTCACAAAAGCATTCCTTAAAAGGAGCTTTTTGATTGCGTGATGAGAGTTGTGGTGAGGCTGCCAGATTAGGAATTAGGATACCAAATTCTGTTCCCAGCTCTGCTACTGAGGCTCTTTTGTGACCTTGAGCAAGTCACCGGCTGTCAAACTCCCTATTTTCCACCTGTAATGTACTGGTGGCAACACATACTCATCTTCATAGAAGCAGGCAGATGAAATAGGCAAAATGCATTAATGTGTTTTACTTCATCTAAGTTTTGGAATTGAGTTTTGGATAAGAAAGGAAGTACAGGGAAAGCTGGGGTGATTATCAGGAAGACTTCCTAAGAAGGAGCCGACCGGGAAATATATTGCTAGCAGAGGCTGCAAGGAGCCACTTGCTTGGGACACTAAACTGTAAGGACTAGAAAATGTTCTCACGGAGGAACAGGTGAGGGACCTAAGTCTTTTCCATCTCTAACTCGTATGCTATCTGCAGAGCACAGGAATGGATATTGCTAACACTGAGTGTCCATTTTGATGAGCTGCAGGGCTGAGGTCCCAGCCCTTGCAGACACTGAGTGCCCTCTGAAATTTCCAAATGATAGGAGATTTTCATTCCATATAAAAGGCAAATGCCAGCTCTTGCAGTGATAGCTACATTTCCCCTGCTGTTTCACATGGGAATGGTATTTATTTTCACTTTCTAAAGCATGTAGTGGTCCTTTTAAGCAGTTGTTGCATTTTCAGCCACAAGTGAAGCGGTCAGAGGGAATACCATAGCTATCCTGCTGGTTGTTCTGAGAGTTAATGAATAAACCATATATAGGATAAACAGGTTTATGCAAATGAAGAGCAGCACTTTACAATTATTTGTACTTTCAATGCTTTTGTAGCTGTAGAAGTCACATTTTTGTAAAACCTTTGCAGTTGAAAGAAGAAACCACGGTGCAAGCAATTCAAGTAATTGTTTTAGATGCAACGCAATTTACTGGCTTCTCCAATAGTAAGGCTTGCAATACTGAATAGCGTGCTTCCAAAACAGTACTGAAAATGTTTTGTGCTCCAGTCCCAGAACATGTGATCTGAAAACACAGGCTAAATATATTCCACCCGTACAACTGCTTGCTCTCTTGCATTAGAAAATCCATCCTTTACTCTTATTTCTGTCTCAGAGAACTTGCATGCTGTGCCTACCAGGAGAGCCTGCTTTCCCAAATGCCTGAGGCAGGCGTTGGGAGCACACCTGAGCTCAGACAGGGGACCAAGCACCCCAGGGCTGTACAGCACTCCAGAGTTCGGCTGCTGGCCAGGCCACCACTGTTGCGTGGGGTAGGGCTGGTGTCTCAGCCACCAAATCCTGGCTATGCCTTCCTGACAAAAACCCTTTTCCCCTTCATGGCTTGGAAAAAAACATTTGCAGGGGCTAGGCTATAGCGTAGGCTGCAGTGTGATCTGCAACATGGACTTGAGGTGGGGTTTTCTGAGTTGGCATTCCTTCTCTTTAGCAAAGCATCAGCCAGAAAAGAGCTGTGTCACCTACAGAGCATTGGGGAAGGAGCAGTGCAAACCCTGCTGAATGCTGTGGTCGGCATTCAGCAGATGATGGTGAGAGATGGGCCTAGCTGACAGGCACACAATGACTGTGCAAAAGCTATGTTCTCCCCCCTGCCCGATTTTACCCCTCTTAAAGGTATGAAAGGGGAGTCAAGGCCATTTGCAGCTAACGCTTGGCTGTGCTGAGGCAGTTGAGGACCTGTGAGAATGGCCATAAAAATCATCTCCCTGTACACCAAGGTAAAACCAATGCCAGTGGTCTGTGGTACCAGCTGTCCCACACCAGGCTCAGAGGGACATGGGTGGGGAAAGCAGAGCAGCCTTCTGGCAACTTATTTCGAAGTAGGGGACACAGCGGTGGCTGGAACGAATTAGTCCCCATTTGTCATTTCTTGGCCTGTAGGGAGAAGTGCCCAAGACTTTGGTACACAGAGACACGAGCAGCCCCTCTGCAAGAGCCCTGAGCATGCAGTCCTCCCCACATGAAGCACAATGGCAGTGCTGAGCAGGACATGGGGCTGCATGAGCAGCCTGGACTTTTCTTCCTTTGATGGGCATGGAACACGCTTTGACATGACACAAGGGTTGGGTTTTATTTTTCTCTCCCCCCCTTTTTTAGTTTTCCTTTTCTGTTTTAACCTTCATTTAGCCTTGGATTTGCTTTCCTTTTTTCCTTTTCTTTTTTTTTTTTTTTTTTCCTTTGCCCCACAAAGATAATGTGTTTATCAACTGACAGGATACACTCATTTCTGGTGAAAGAAGCACTTTGACAATTTTCACAACATGTATAATTTACTTAAGGACCATAATGGCTTCTTCTGAGCCTTGTGTCATGTAAATAAATATTCCAGCGATTTTTAACATGCATATTATGTACTCCATAGATCAATGGCTCCTTTGAAGCCGTTACAGTTTATCCTGTAAGTTGCTATTCAGACATTTTTTAATATGTATTATTTATTCATCAGGCTATCTCTTCATTCAGAGATGCCAATGTCTATATTTGTAGCAGTCTAATATCTATATCTTGTTTAGAATATTTCAAAATTAATATTGCCCAGCCTGTTAGAATATTTCAAAATTAATATTGCTCAGCCTTTTCAGCAGGCTGGAAAGATCCCTGTGAAAATGTGGAAACAGGAAAGAATAGTTCAAATGAAAGAAACCGTAACATACATCCATTTTGGATCAGGTTTTTAAGACTCCTTCCTCTGCTCCTCCCTACCTTCTCCACCAGCCCTGGAAACACGCAGGGCCAGGAACAGGTTATGTGTATGGGCCGCATGTAATTAATGCGAGTATGAGTGCATGGAATCAATCCTCAGCAGGGTTTGGAAGGGCAGCAGTGCCTGGCCTCAGAAGGGCAGGATGCCAGGGTGCCACGGGCCACGTGTTTCCCTTTGACTTCTGCTGTGTCTGTCCAGTGACTGCAGGAGCATCACAGCAGTGGAGGAGCAACAGTGCAAAATGATGTTGCCTTCTCCAGCTTTTATAACGAGGAATCACTTTCATGGTCTGTCTGCTGGACAGGCTCACCGGGTAAGTCGGAGCTCATACACCAGCACTGGCTTGTGAGTTGCCCCAGAGCTTCAAATGCCAGGAGGGCCTTTTCAAGGTTTGGGGTTTTTTTGGGGGTGCAGCTCCAGGGGTTCCATGCTGAGCAGCAACCACAGCCAGGGGCAGGTGTGGAGATGCAGGGCACATGGAAGTGAAGGCATGCACACAAGTTAATAGCTAATTTGCTATTAGCCGGGGCAGATCCTTTTCTGTTCCCAAAGCATGGGGGAGCAGGCAGAAGCTACATACCAACCTCAGTAGAAAGCTGCAAGAGGAACACGGTGAGCTCCCAGGCCTTTGCAAGGAATAGCCCATGAGATAAGAGGGCCTGAGACCTCAGCACAGACTAATGAAGGAGGAAAACCTGGGACGAGACAGATAAAGTTTAAATGCGGACATCTATTTAAATGCAGACATCTGCAACAATAGAGGTGGAAACATAAAAATATTGCTACCAAAGTAATTTGCTTGTAGTATGAAGGCTTTTGTCTCACCTTGTTTAAACAGTCCCACTCCTCTGTTTAGTTTACTTGTGTTAATATTCCCCTGAGGCTTCATCATTTGCTATTGATGAGCATATAAAAAAAAAGGTGTTGCTGTCCATGCAATTAATTCTCTTTCCAAGCGCTTAAAATTCAGCATGTCCCTTCAGTTCCAAAGGTGCTAGATCTTCAAAACCAGCAAGCTGCTCGCAGTCAGCCGGGAAACCCCAAGTTGTTTTGGTGCACATAAAAACATTCAGTGCTGATAAATACCCACACTGTGTTTTGCATCTTCATAATTTGGGATTCCATTTACTTGACATATGCAATAAATAAAACAATAAATAAAATATGCTCCCTGCCTCAAGGATGTTTCCCTACCTAAGTTGCAGCCCCGTATGCAAACTCTTTCCAAACCAGCTGGTGCTGTGCATCTACCACACTTCCTATTCTAAATGCAAGGACACCTTACAGCTGATAACAAACATCGTTCTTTAAACCATAATAGAGGCAGCTATGGATAAGGCTTCTAATAAGAATATAAAGTAATAGAAATATAGAAGAATAGAAAGCTATAGAAGTAGAGCACTGCTTTGGCTGGAAAACAGGCAAATTGTTCTCGTTAGCCCTTTTTGGTGAAAAATGCTTCTACCTAAAGCATTGGAAACTCCAGTGAATCAGCTCTTGATCAAGTGCCCACTGAAGTCTTTCCATCACCTTCAGCAGATGTCAAATGGCAAATTCACATGAATGAATGGGTACATTTAGGGCTCTGCAATGCTACATGCTGCATGGACAAAATCCTGTTGTACCTCAGTTGGGAGGTAGATTTACCATTTTTTACCAATTTACTCCACACCTACATTTTTTTTCATTGGCATAGGAAGTTGCGTGCAGCCTTCAACCAGGCAGAACGGCACCACGGCTCCCAAATTTTAACTTTCCCTTATTCAAAACCCACAACTCTATGTGAAGAGTTATATGCGACTCAATAGCAGCAGCAACTCTGGCAGGGATAAACGGTAGAGGAAATAAATTGGTGAGGCCAAGCATGTCCCTAGGTTAGCTTTGTACTCAGTCTCCCATTCATCTCAGTGGGTTTGGGATTAGGGCTTGGCATAAACACGTGGAGAGTTATAGAATCCTCTTTCTTGTCACAAGATATGTTTTGCATTGAGTTTGGCCATGAGTTTGGCCATGCGTTTGGCCATGAGTTTCTTGAGCATGGCAGGGGATTGCTGGGGGTGCTTGTATCTTGTTTGGCTTGAACGCTAAATATAAACTGAGATGTCAGTCTGTGTTTGCTTGGATTCATTGAAATATTAGGACAAATGCTTGTATCTGTGTTGCAGGGCAAGGTCTTCTTTATTTTGCTGGGGCAATAACCACATTGAAACAAACTGTATTTTGTTTTCTTTCAGACAGGTGTGATGACACACCTGCGGAACTCAGGCTTGAATAACAACTCATAACCTTTTGTGGGTAAGGTGGGGGGCAAATCCTGCTTAACAAGGATGTCAAACTGATCTTTGTTCCCTTCTCCCAACCAAGTATCTGTGGCAACAACCTGGAGACAGGTAAACAATCGGCTTCTGCTACAGCAAGCTTTCCATTTACAGTTCACCAGGAGCTCTTATTATATGAAAGGAAAGGGTGGATGTGGTGTCAACACAAGGCAATAGTAATATTATTTGAACAGGTGTGTGGGGTGTTGCTAAAGTGAGAGAACAGGCGAGCGGTAGGGAGCAGTTAGTACAGGGCTGTGCATGTAATAACCAGAGCTCACCCGCGTTTATTATCATAACAATCATGCACGATGATAGGTTTCACAATGAACTGGTCTGATTTACCTGGTGCATTAAACCAGTTTTGTTGTTTCTCACTTTCTAACTCCCTGTTGGAAAAGAGCCTGAGAAAATGTGCACACTACAAATTCAGTGAGCAGACCCACTGTGCACGCAGCTACAGATAGATAACCCACCAGGCCACAATTATCCCCCAGACTCCGCTCCTCCACAGACAACTTTGCTGCTGATTTACATCGGTGGAAGAGAGAAAGCAGATTAAGTATCTCAGGACTGCATTACAAAGGGATGGCAGGTTTGTGGTGAGTGGTAAGGCACCGTGGAATAGGGAGAGTCGAGTACCTCAGCAGTTTTGTCTGTACATCTATTCTCTGTAATGCAGTTAATTTTAATAATGTACTTCCAGTCTGTGATGTGTGTTATATCGATATGTATCTGTGGTTCGAATGTATATTCATCTATGTGTGTATAGAGTTAGATGGATATCCTTTCAGCAGGAAAACTGTATGCCACAATGGAGAATGGGAGCAGTAAAAATAATCTTTTGGATTCTACTTTTAAAGGGCTGACTGGAATCAAATGGGAAAAGATTAATGGAGTAGGTACATACCTTGCTGAAATTTGCATGTTTCCATTCTGGGAAACTGGGAAACTGAAGGAAAAATCATACCATGATATTCTCTCAGAGTAGAGGTATACACTATGATTCGCTGAAGACAGCTCTGGATGTTACAAAACAGAAATTAAGAGGTGATATAAATTACGTGAGGGTGTTCTAGATGATTAGACAACTCATTGGTCCATTTACGATGCTTCTTATAGCTTTATATCAAATCTGATGAAAGAGTGGCAAATTATAAGCAGGGAAATTTTGCATTCTCTCCTGTCCCTAAGTCCTATTTTGTTTAGTGAGTTTCTTAATGTATATCCTGAGCATTTTGATAAGAAACTATTGCATGGCACTGGTTTGTGCAAACAGTAGTTGTATTATTACAGGGGATGAATTAATCTTCCAGACGTCCATTTGTGTTACTCAGATCAGGCAGGGTTTATTTGCAAACGGCTAACCCTGCTTCCTGGCAGGTTTGCTCAGAGATGCCGTGCCAGATTCCCTCCAGCTGATGCAAAAGGGTTCAGCTGTCACATCCCGGGGCTGTGGGGACTGTCCCATGGCAGGGGCATTCACCCGAGGGAAAGCAGGGTGAGCAGCTGTGGGGACAGCGGCACCACATCCTGGATTTGACAGCCTTCTTCGGGCATTCTTTAGCAGGTATTTAAGGTGGGTAGGAAGCAGGTATCCTCAAGCTTGGGTCTGCGTCCTTCTGGTAATGTGTTTTAATCTGAGATCAGAGAAGAAACCTTTATTTCAAGCACATTGTTCCCTCTTAAGCAGAATTGCTGCAACACTTCCGTGTGTACAGATTTCATTAAGTAGATGCTTAGTAGCAGGGTGGCTGTCATCTTAGGGCAAATATTTTAGAAATCCCTTGTTAGTCACATCAGGTGTGTTTCTTCAATACTGCAACATCTGTTATTTGTTAGATGCAGAGAAGGAAAAATGAGTATTTATTTGCCCTGTCCTGGGCTCTTCAGTGATTCAGGCAACCTGGCTGAATGTGCCAGAGACAGCGCTGACAGTACAGTTATTTCAGGAGGGTAACATTGCACCAAATGTTGAGTAGGGGGTAAACTAAAAAGTGTTGTATTACGGTTGAGTGCTTGCTAATTGTTTTACGATCCAGCATGTACTTCAAATATATCTTGTTCCTTAGAATTTCCTTGTGTAAGTCAAAGCTATGATGCTGTTCAAGCAGAGCAAATATTGGATGGACTTTTCACAAACAGAAGGTAATTTGTGGTCAACTGAAAGGAGCGTACTCTTGATCAGAAGGGTTCAGGCTTCTGGACTGAAACAAGCACTTCGATCTTTCTTTGCATGCTTATTTTGCACTAGAAGACACATATTTTGGGGGCAAGTCGCAAAACTCTTCCTTTTTACTTTGGATGGGCTTTGCCAGTTTTTATGGAGATACTTAAGTAATAAAGCCTCAGGCACAGTTTAACACTTCATTCATATAAGGTATTTATCCGAGATGCATCAGTCTAATATTAGTTAGCTATCGTGGTGCTAACTTGGTGGCAAAGTCATTGCGGTGTGCTGCAGAGGCAGCGTTACGGCTGCATGTCAGGCTATGCAAAGGATTCCTTGAACATAGGTGGGATGTATTCATTAACATCGTTGATAAATTAAACGCCTGTATTTTATTTCTTTTTTTCTTTTTTTTTTTTTTTTTTTTTTTTTTTTTTTAA
>JAVHNF010063342.1:0-15782 GCA_034783455.1 Micropsitta finschii
TGCCCCCTCCCTTCCCCGAGCCCCGCGGCTCCAGCGGCGGCGATGGCGACGAGCCGGGGGCGGCCGACAGCGACTCGGAGGGAGAGGACATCTTCACCGGCACCGTGAGTGTGGGCAGGGGGAAGGTGGACGCCCCGGAGCCAGGCCCGGCCTGAGGCGGTTGTGAGGGGGAGGCTCCGGCGCTGGGCCCTGCAGGGCGGCCCGGGGCCTGCAGGCAGCGGTGAGGGTGCCGCCGGGCTTGGTTGAAAGAAGGGGAAAGCTCTGCGAACCTCCTCAGAGTGAAAGGGGGGCTGGTGTCGGTGTCTGTGGGTTCTCGTTCCCGATGGGATGCCCAGATCTTCTCCCTCCCCAGAGCACCTCAGGCGCCCTGGGTCACTGTCGAGGGAGCGCCCTGGGGTCGCAGGGGGCTGCGGGGCTTCGAAAAGGCTCCTGCCAGGCTGCTCCGCGCTTCCTCCCGTTATAAAGCGGTTATAACATGCCTGTCCTGCAGAGCCCAAGTGCCCCGAAGGAGCCCCTCAGGGTCAGGATGTCCCTGCACGGCGCTGGGGGATGCTCCCTGCTTCTCGGTACCCACCTAGGTTGTGGTTGTGACTCCCAAACAGGCTGCCTCTCCGGTGTTTTGCTGGTAGCTGCAGCTCGGGAGCTTTGCTGGGCAGTTTGTGAGGCTTCACAGCCCCGTCTGCCTCCCCCCGGCATCAGTTCTTGACATTCAGAGGGTGCTGGTGTGGCTGATGTTGTGTTTGCTGCTCTCAGTTTGGTTTTGGATGATGAACACCCCCTTGCAGTGAGGGTGAGAGGACTGAGGGCTTCTAACATCCCTTGCTCGTGGTGAAGAGGCTCGTTGATACCTTGGTGACCTCCCTTGCCTTGTGCTGGCACAACTGATATTCTAGGAAGTGTTGGTGGTACTCGTTCAGTGAAGCAGGTTGTCGTGTTGTTGTATGAATTCCCTGCTGAAGGTGGAGGTGTGAATGGCGAAAGGTTTCAGCATCTTTTCTTTCTATTGCCTCCTGTGCATGAACCCATGTTGTTGAAGGCTGTTGGCATTAACCCATGCCAGCTGCGCCAGCATTTGCTCCAGTCAGTGACCAGCAGACAGGAGGGGATTTCAGACACTGGCTGGTGCTTTCCCAAGCTGAATCCCTCCCAGCCAGCTGCTCTGCAGCCAAAAGCTCTGCAGGCTGAGGCAGGTCACGTTGTACCCTGCAAGGCCTGACGCTGAGCTTCTGCTGGCCTCACCCAGGCTCTGTCCAGCCTGCTCCTGCCAGCAGGGCCTGAGGTGGTGGCTCTGGAAGGAAGCTCTCCAGGTGCCTGCCTGGTGCTGCCCTGGTGCCTGTGAGCTGTGCTCATGGAGGAGCAGAGCACAAGGCAGATCTGGGGAGATGTGGGTAGGTTCTGCCCTGTGTGAGCTTGAGAGGATAAAGCTCTCACATTGGTCTGGACAAAGCAAAGCAACAGTGAAAATACCATGGAAAAGTGCAGCCCTGGTGTTGCAAGAGAAAGATGCTGGTATGTCTGGCTGGCATGGTCTTGAACTTCTCAGGACCTTTCTTTTTTGAAGACCTGGAAGATGTAGTAGGTCTTGCTGCTTTGCAGCCCCTGCACATGAGTGCCAGCTGCCATGGGCTTTCATGCAAATAAAGTGTTCCTCTGCTGAAGCTGGAGTCTGTTGAGCTAAAGCAGCTTATCTGGTGTTTAGTATTGTTGAAGCAACTGTTATAACTAAGACTTGGCTCTCCTGTGCGACCTGGTGACTGTGCTTGTCTGTCTGCCCTTGAGCATTAGCAAAACACTGTGGGAAGCAGGGAGTTGGTGAGGCCCATCCACCCGGCTGGCAGTGTCCAGGTGGCTTGGCAGCGTTAGCCCTTGTACAGTAGCCAGCAAAGAGGTGTTTGGGTCAGGCACAAGTGCTGAGCTGGACCTCATCTGTCTGTTGATGAAGGTTGGATCCATGTGTGACCACAGTCTTCTCCAGGGATGCCCTCAAGGGTCAGCTCTCCCAAGCCCTGTGGTGTAAGCATCAGGCTGTTGCTGTAGGACCTAGCGAATTTCTGCCTGCACATGTGATGGTTGGGGATGGCAGGGGGAGTGTTGTGGGCCGAGCTGGAAGGGACTGTGGCTCTTTTGTAGTGGCAGATGGAGAAGCAGGAACTGTGTGGTGCATTCATAGGCCTAGGAGCTAAACTTAGGGCAAACTGAGAAGTTGTCATGATAGAAAAGCAGATAGCTTGTGTCTGCATGTGGGAGCTGGGGAGTCATTGGGGAAACTTCAGAGCCCACCCTGCCTTGTCCATGTGGAGTGGGTTTTTTTTTTTACCAGCTTGAAGAGCTGTAGAAGCAGAGGATCTGAATGAGACTTACAGATGTCCCTAATGTAGGTCACTGGTGGTAATAGCTCTCTTGTTGGCTTGGCCACTGGCTGGAAGAGGTCCCTGTGGTGGTAGCACTCTTGTTGGCTTGGATGCTCTGAAGGTGCCTGGGTCTGGGTGCTGTGTTTGACATGGGTTGCTCTGCTCCCCACTCAGATGTAGCTCATGTCCCATCTTTCTTTCCCAGGAAAATACCCTAAAATATAGGAGCACTCACCGTCTAATGTCACTGATGTGTTATGTACTCAAAGACTCAAACCCACTGCTTTAGTCCTTCAGGAGAACTGGGAACTGATGCTTCCTTGCAGAAGGAAGTGCCAAAGGAGCCTGTTGGTTTGGAATCACTGCTGATAGTGTTCCATTTACTGACTGTCAAAGACCTGTTCTGTTCTCTGCAGAGACATTTGAGAACAGCTCTTGCTGCCCCATTCCTGCTTGTCTGCCTCCAAACTGAAGGAGGATTTGTGATACTAGCAAGTGTACTTGCTACAGAAATAGCTCTGCCTTCTGGTGTGGTGGACTGGTTGGTGTGCAGGCTCTTGACTGGAGTTTCACCTTGTTCCCATGGCTGCTCCCAGTAGCCAGGATGCCCCCCCCCCAGTGAAGCTACGTGCCAAAGGGCTGTTTGCTGTGGCAGGATCAGCTATGTGGTAAGTCCTGGCCCGGAGGCTCGGGGATGGCTTGTCCTGGCCAAGCTGTACAAGGAGAGAATGAGCTTTGGATTGCAAAGTGTGATGTGCAAGACTTGGTTGCAAAATACAGAGAGCCCAGCTTTAGTCCAGCTGTGAGTGGTGGTGTAGGAGGTGTTCTGGCTCCATGAAGCCAGCTTCGTGGTGCCAGGGCAGTGGAGTCAGTGAGCTCCTCCACATGGAAGGGAGCTGCTGCATTAAAGCAGGTCAGAACCAGCCCTCTGGGGAAGGGCAGCTCTGCTCATGGTAGTGGTTGAGCTGCCACACAAGTTAAGCTGCTGACAAGGCTCCTGTGGTCCCTGGTGTCTTGTCTTTGGCTCTGCTGCCAGCGACTGATGGCTTGGCTTTCCCAAGGGAAGGGATCTCCTGCTGGCAGCATGCTTTGCTCACTGTGGGTTAGCTCAGAGGCTCCTTAGTGCTGCCCACCTGCCTTGATGTGGTGTTAGTGCTGGTGTGCATGTCACTACCTGCAAGTGGCATGGCTGGGTGTGCTGTGGGTGTTCTGAACAGGAGCACTCTGGTGTACTCAGCTGCCTGCTGCTTCTGACACTTGTAGTGGAAGAACTGAGGCTGTGGCTCTGCCTGTGGGCTGGCACATCCCAGTGACCTGCTGGCTGCTCCTGCTCTGCTTAGTGTCAGGGAGGAAACTGGCTCTGAAGTTTGATGTGACACTTGGTGTCCTTAATGGCAAGGATGCCTCAGTGCAGCCTTGCTGGCAGAGAGCATGGGTGGAAGGGAAGCAGTCTGTAATGTCCTCTCACTGTGCTCACACAGTAGTGACCCTGTGTGGCAGTGGCTAGAAAGGTGAGCTGTTTGCTCCTCCAGCCTCCATTCCTCAGTGTAAATAGCCTCTTGTCTATGTGCTTTTAATTCTCTTCCAGAGCAAGCCCACGGCTCCAAAAAGGGAATCTCTTCTCCCTGTGAGCAGCGCTTCCAAAGAGAATGGGGTTCGTGTAGAGCAAGATGATCAGGACTTGTTTGCAGGTGAGTCTGTATCCACTGGGTGTTTGATGGGCCTTTCTGAACTCTAAACCTGAGGTGATCTGCTTTTAAGTCTGGCATGTGAATCATGGATGTTTCTGGACTATCTCAGGTCCTTATCTCCAGCTCGTGTTCCAGTCTGCTCTGCAAGGATTGAGCTCTGGTGGTATTTTTGGGAAGGCTGGAGTAGCCTTTTCCAGGTCTCTGGCATAGTCATGCAGCTGGATTAGCTGTTTTGAAGCTGAAGAGGATTAAAAATGGGGTTTGATTTAGTTTTGTTGCCTAAGCTGTAAGGTGGTGTCTGTCAAAGTTAAAAGGCTTTTGTTCTCTACCTTCTCCTCCCTCCATGCAGGTGGAGGAAGCATCTTCAGTAGAGACATGACTGTTCCCAAGGAACAGGCAACATAACAACCTTCAGCAGGGGAAAACAAGGAGGGTCAGACTGTTCTCAGCCCTGGCATGGTGGGACACTTCCAGCAGGGAGGTCAATTCTGGAAACACTTGCTAACATGTGGAAGGTTAAACTTCCTCTGGGTGGGGAAATGTCCTGGGAAGGAGCCAGCCTTCCAGGATGGCCTATGTGCCATGTAGGAACCAGCTCGGCTTTAGCTGTTAGAGTGTGCAGCCCTTCTAGCACACAGCAAGGGGGTAATGCCTGCCTCATTCTAGAATAAGTTTATTGCATTAGCTTAATGTTCTCCAGCAGGATTGACCAAATACTCTTACTGGAATGGAGATGCACTAAGTTGTGCTTTTCCCAATGCTTACAGGTGGCATCCCAGTGGATTTTTTTTTTTTTTTCTCTAAATAAGGCTGTTGTTACTCCCTAGATCCATGCATGTCTCTGAGATATCAAAGTTAACTTTTTAGAACTCCAAAGTAGAGAGGCTGACCCGTGCAAACTTCTCTTGACAGATGCCACTGTAGAACTGTCTCTAGACAGCACGCAAAACAACCAGAAGAAGGAACTGGCCAAAGCATCCAATCCTGCCCCCTCTTTAGAAGTAGCTGCAAGCTCTTCTTCTAGAAACCCTCCAAAGAGCTATGAGGAGGTGAGAATTGCTCTGAGCTTTCTGACTTGCCCTGCTAGTTTCAGACTGTAATTGGTAGGAACCTGTCTGTTTACTTAGTTGTAAACATGCATCTTAAATGATGCAATCAATGCAATTGCCATATTGGATGTGCTGGCTTGCATCTTGGGCCATCAGCCTGGGACTGATACTGCTGAAGTGGGGTTCAGATCAGGCTGATGGCATTGTTGCTCATGTGGTGGTGCAGAACTGCTTTCCAAAGCTCACATAGCAAGTGCCTGCTCCGGTCCTGAGGGTCTAAGCAATGACTCTGACCTCTAGCACACTGTATTGCTAAAGATGGGGCAAGTGGTGTAGGAACTCTCGTCTGTGTTTTTGGAAGAGTCTCCTGGGTGACATGAGAGTACAGGGTCCTTAAGCAGAACTTGTAATCTGGTTGCCAAGCCCAGTTAATCGAGTGGTACTTGGCCTAAACCTGGTTTGTTTTTTTTTTTTTTATGTAGAGAGACTGAAACTATTTTGGAGACAAGGAAATTGCTCTTTTTCTGCCCCAAGCACCCACAAGCTCATGAAATTGGACTCTGCAGTGCCATCGATAGTTTCTCAGATTGGCTTCAGATTGATTTAAGTGCAGGGTATGATGAAAAGACCCATTCAGCCTTGGTCTGCCTGTTGCTATCCTGACTCTCCATCTCCCTGTGCCTACACAGTACAACTTCTGCATAGGTTCAGTATCTGATGCTGTTTCAAGTGAGAACTGAAATTGGGATGTAAAAGAGCTTAAAGGGAACTCTCTTGCACAGAGCTCAGGCTGGACTCTGGAGTTTCGCCTTGGGGCTGAGCAGTTTGTACATCAGTCTGTGCAGATGGTGGTGTAGTAGAACAAATCCTGTTTGGGATCCTTGAAATATATAGCCTGGACACAAGTGAGAGCTCTAGGACTTTATAGAGTGGTCTTAGCCAGACAGAAAAGCTGAAGATGTCTTTGTAGTGTGACAACCTTACTATATTGTATGGGACTTCATGGTTTAGGGTGGTTTGAAGCCTGACTTTCCAGTTTTAACTTTGTCTTCCCATGCTTACTCCAAACAGCTGGAAGAAGAGGAACAGGAGGACAAATTTGAGCTGAGTGTAGGAGTGAGTGACCCAGAGAAAGTTGGTGAGTTAATGTGCTGTCCTGCTGCACAGTGAGGCACAGTTAGAGAAGCCAAGCTTGGCAGTAGGACCAAATGCAGCTATTGCCTCCACATGCCACAGCTCCAGCTTTCAGGCTGTCTCTGCAAGTGCCAACTTGATCTTGGAGTAGCTTCTCCAAGACGTCTTCCAACACCTAGAAGAAATGAAGCTACACAAAGCATGCAAATGCTCCTGAAACCAGGAACAGGTTCCAGGAAGATGGGGACCTCAAAGACGGGGAGTTTTTGGGAGGGTGAAACGTGATACTTGCAGTAGCAGAACTTGGTGTCTGGAACTGTGATGACCAACTTGACTTGACCTCCAGGCAGCACTGTCCTGCGTGCAGCTGGCAAGGGGGAGGCAAAATTGCCTTCGCCTAAATCTAGGTGCCCTAAATTATTCTATGCCCTGGCACCTTCCCTAGCAGCTGTGCTTGCTAGGGAAGCAGCTCTGGCTTCAGGCTGAGACACAAGAGGGTTTCTGTCTAAAAGTACGGGTCAGGGGAACCTGGCCAGCTATGTGGCAGTCCCCAGGGTGCAGAGAAACCAAGGTAACATCTGATCCCAGCCAGTGGAGCAGCCTCACAAGTGGCAGTTTGCTCTCACTCCATCTTGTGATCTTTGGAACTGGGAGGTACACTGACTTCTAAATCAGAGCTATCCTAGGGGCAGCAGGAGACCTCTGAGAGTGCCCTTCAGCTGAACTACCAGGTAAACAAGGGGATTTCTGTGTTAGCTGCAGAAAACTGCCTGTGATGTTTCAGAATCCAGCCACATGCAGCCAGGGGCTGCCTGAACCTGCACCCTCTCAATAGGTCGCTTCATGTGCTGCACAGCCACCGAATTGTTGCGTGCTAAGCAGATGTGTAGAGTCAGCCCAAATGCTGTCAGTGTAACAAGTCCCCAATTGTTAGTGTTGGCTGCCTTAGGAAGGAAAAGGAGGGCTCAGCAGTGAGGGTGGGGAAATGCCTAGTGGGCAGGAGTCCAGGTCCTGCAGTGAGATGCTGCCTCTGTGAGGATTCAGGGCTCTATCAGGCTGAAGATCAGAACCATTGAGGAAGGCAAAGGCCAGGAGACTGCAGGAGCCTTGTGCTTTGCATTCAGATGATGCTGATCTTGTGATACTGATGCCTTGTTCCTGTTTTCCACAGGGGACGGTATGAATGCCTACGTAGCCTACAAAGTGTCAACACAGGTATGTCTAATTCATAGCACCTGACATGGGTGCCTTTATTTTTCCAAGGCAGCCAGACTGTCTGTTCTTAGGCAAGCCAGTGGTGACCTAAATAGACAGGAGGTCTGAGCACCTTGTTACATGCATTCAGGAGTTGTAATCCACCACTGCAGATCAAAGGATGAGCCTAGCTGAGAAAATAGGGTTTGAATGTATTTGAAAGGAGACTCTGTTTTTTCCAGCTAGTTACCTTTTTGCCATCCTGGCTGATAACTGATGTTGAGCACTGGGAGTGAGCAGCTGGAATGACATCTGTTAGGGAAAGCCCCAGATGTTGGGGCTGTTGCTAAAGGTTCAGTGGTGATAGTAGTGTCAGATTAAGCCAGCCTGAACTCAGCTCTCGCTGAAGAGCTGCTGCTTCATGTCAGGACCTGCTGTCCTGGGCTAGTCACAAGAAATGGAGCTTTCTGCAGCTGCTGCCCTCTTTGGAGCTTTGAGGTGCTGCTCTGAGCTCTGCAAAAGGTTGCTTCTAGTGTCTGTACAGCAGCTGCTGGACTACAGGCATCCTGTGGTCTGAAGCTGATGGAATGTGAGGGGGGACTTGTTAGTCTCCGGTCCTGTTCTCTAAACAGTCAAAAGCCACTGGTGGCCCCTGTATTCTTAAGGTGAGCAAGTGTGACGTGACAGCAGTCCCTGTTCCTGTGTGGAGCAGGAATGATGGGATTAGGCAGTGGGCAGGACTCACTCAGCAGCCTGTGGCTTCAGTAACAACTGATCTGTTGTTTAGTGGCATTAATACTGCTGCTTGGGCCAAGGAGCACTGCTAAGAGGTAAGCTGCTGAAAACCTAGGCTGAAGTTTGCTCTCTTCATTGCTCATACCTTGCAGAGCTCAAGCTGTCCTACTTCATTGCCAGAAGTGACAGCAGGTAGAGCTAGCAAGGCTGTGCATGCAGGGGCCAGCTTCCCTGGGTGAGTCTGACCTGAGTCCCATCTATTCTCCCAGACGAGCATGCCAATGTTCAGGAGCAAGCAGTTCTCAGTGAAAAGGAGGTTCAGTGACTTCCTGGGTCTCTATGAGAAGCTGTCTGAGAAGCATGCCCAGAATGGATTCATTGTCCCTCCACCACCTGAGAAGAGTCTCATAGGTGAGTAGTGGAGCTGGTCCTTCCAATTGTGAGCTTTGTGCCTGAAGGCCAGACCTGCCTGCAGTCTCAAAGCTGAGACAGAAGCTGCACAGCAGCCATGGGAAGCAGCTATGGAAAATAATCCGACTTCTGTGGCACAGACAAAACTCTGGTTCCATACTTGGAGCTCTGGGCTAAAACCTTGATTGGTTTGCAGGTGCCTCAGCACCTGCTTGATGTAGAGTAAAGCCTTCTGCTCTGTGCTGTCCACTTGGGTGCAGCTGTAACCCTTCCAGTCTCGCTTGGCATTGCTTTGCCTCTCCTGCATGTCTGCTTCTGCTAGCTGTTAGGTGTAAACAGATTTTGAATTTCCAAGTAGCTCTTGCTGATGCAAGGTCTAATTCCTGTTGTAAAATGCCTTTCCTGCTGTCACCCTCATAGCCTGTACCTTGTGACAAACCGTGCTACCTTATGTGTCAAGTGTTAAGCAGCTCAGTAATTTGTGTCTTCCTTCTGTGCTAGGAATGACCAAGGTGAAAGTTGGGAAGGAAGATTCCTCCTCTGCAGAATTCCTCGAGAAAAGACGGGCTGCTCTAGAGAGGTACAGACCCCAACAGCTTTTCCCTCCTGTCTGAGCCAAGAAAGGGACCTCTGAAAGATCAGACTGGCTGCACATTCCCTGTACATGAGAAAAGCTTCTAGGCTTGGGGCAGATTGGAGGCTGTTGAAGAGTTGCAGCTGCAGAGAGTTGCTTTGACTCTGTAGAGCAACCCCCTGCTTCAAAAGCCTCTGCTGGTGTTTGGTCTAAATCTGGCCAAACTCCACTGACAAGGCAGGGAGCAATCTGAGCTGTCTCAGGAGCCAGAAAATGGAAGTAATTGTACAAACAGTGGAGAGCAGGTGAGAAACAACTTGATTTCTAGCTTGCACCCTGATTACACAGCCATAAGTGGCCTTTGCTCCGTGTTGCCTTTTGTAGTTAGCACTGGGGTGCTGATCTCCTCCAGCTGCAGCCTCTGAAAGATCTGGTCAAGCTGTTAAAGATGTAAGGCTGGATCTTGATCACTTGGCAGATCCAGTAACTTTCACTATAGGAGCTATTAATCACAGGTCTGGCAGGGCTGGTCCTGCAGGCTGATCCACAGGGAGGTAGAACTCCTGGTGGGTGAAGGAGAGCAGGTCCCAAACTGCTGTTCCAGGCTGAACAAGCAGCGTGCTGTGGCTCATTGTGGTGGCTCAGAGCCAGGTTTGTTACCACCAAAGTGACTCTTGGTATGTTCCTCTGCACAGGTACCTCCGGAGGGTGGTCAGCCACCCAACAATGCTGCAGGACCCAGACGTCCGGGAGTTCTTGGAAAAGGAGGAGGTCAGTAGTGTGGAATAATGTAGCTCCAAGTATCTTGGAAGTGCAGAAGAAACTGGTACGCAACCAGTCAGTGAGGCACGATGCTTCAGAGCTCAGTGAGAAGCAGCAAAACTCTGTAAGAGCTCTTAACCAGTTACAGTGATAACAGATGTGGTGGATTGACCCTGACTGGATGCCATGTGCCCACCAAAGCTGCTGTCACTCCTCTCCTCAGCTAGACAGGGGAGAGGACATATAAAGGCTGCTGGGCTGAGCTGAGGACAGGGAGATCACTCAACATGGGCAAAATGTATCCAACTTGAGGAAGATGAATTTATTGCCAATCAAATTGGAGCAGGATAATGAGCAGTAAAACCAGATCTTAAAGCGCCTTCCCCCCATCCCTCCCTTCTTCCCAGGCTTAACTTTACTCCTGAATTATCTGTTTTCCCCCAGAATGGTGCAGAGGAACAGAGAACAGGGGTTGTGATCAGTTCATCGCATGTTGTCAGTGCTGCCCCTTCCTCCCCAGGGGAGGACTCCTCACGCTCTTCCCCCACTTTAGTGTGGGGTCCTTCCTACAAGAGACAGGCCTCCATGAGCTTCTGCCTGACCTTGGTGGCTGCACAGTTCTCACAGATTCTCACTCCTCTCTGGCTGCAGTTTCTGTTGCAGAGCAACTTTTCCACCTTAAATATGTTATCATGCACTGCCACTGTCACTAATGGGCTTGGCCTTGACCAGTGTTGGGTCTGTCGGCATTGGCTCTATTGGACATGGGAGAAGCTTCCAGCAGCTTTTCACAGAAGCCACCCCTGCAGCCCCTGCTACCAAACCTGTGCCAAGCAATGTGAATACAACAGAACATCCTTCTGTGGGGGTGCTTGTCTGAGCACTGCACACTCACTAAGAGCTCTGGCCTTGTTTGCATCCTTTGTGGTGAGGGGTTGTGTTGAGAGCACGGGTGGTCTTTCCTCTCTGAAACCCATGACAGCAATGTAGCCTGCTGTTTGGAGATGAGGAGTGTCCTGATGCTCAGATGTTGTGAAAGAGCTGGCTTCCTGCTGAAACGTGGCTGGTGTGGTCCCTGCTCCTCAGTGGGAAGTGTGACCATGCCCATCTGCATGCTTGATGTGGAGAAGTCATTCTTCAAGAGGCTGAGCCTTGAAAGAACCTTGGCCTGAGTGACTACAGCACTAATGCTGTGCTGGAGCTCTGGTGTAGGAGCAGGCATCATGGAAACACCTCACTTTGCTGCTGGGCAGCTTCAGCTCTCCTTGGAAAGTGATTGTAGTTGGTGTATAGTATTTCCCAGCTCTGTTGTGTGCCTGTGTGCCTGTGGCAGCTCTGATAGCCCTCAGTTCCATAGTGTGGCTGATTCCTACAGATCTGTGTTACTTTAGCCAAGCAGAACAGGCAGACCCCACATACAGTGTAACATTTAGGAACTCCTCATTTGTTTGTAAACTACTCCAGTCCCATTATTGGGAATGTTGTGTGGGCTTTGCCACTGCTGAGGCAGTGTCTGGCTGATCCTTTGCAGTAGCTGTGTGCAGAGAGGCCCTCTCCATCAAGGGACCCACAAGGGAGAATGATGTCGTGGCTGCTGTCTAAGCTGTTTCTATCTCCTGGCAAAGCAAACTATTTCTGTTTCTTTGTAGCTGCCAAGAGCAGTGGGCACCCAGACCCTGAGTGGAGCAGGAATCCTGAAGATGTTCAACAAAGCTACAGATGCTGTCAGTAAAATGACCATCAAGATGAATGAATCGGACATAGTAAGTGTTAGGACACCTCTGGGCTGTCCTCGTCCTCGCTCTGGAGCTGTGTGCTCTTGCCAGAGGGGGGAGCTTTGGGTGGGAGATGCCAGGAAAGCCCCACAGTGGTGCCATGTGTGGGAATCAGCTCTTGGATTCGTTTCAGTGGTTTGAGGAGAAGCTGCAGGAGGTGGAGTGCGAGGACCAGCGGCTCCGGAAGCTGCACGCTGTCGTGGAGACACTCGTGAACCACAGGAAAGGTGACGAGCTGGGGGCTGCTTGAGCTGGAGCTTGGCCTGTAGCAGTTAAACCTGCCCTGCACTGGTGTGCAGGTGTCCCAGGAGGCACAGCTGAGGAGATACCACAGACCTTCCTTACTAAGAACTCCCTGTCTCTCCATTATGGGAGACAAGTAGAACGGTGATCCCACCTCTTCTGCCCAGCCCTACCAGTTTAGGATGTTGGTGTCGGAGTGAGTGTCCTGTTGGATGAGGCTGCTGTAGCAAACCTGAGCAGAGCTGATGTTACTACCAATTCCAAGCTGTCCTCTGGCAGGGAGCGGGGATGTTTTTCTTCCCCTGCTTGTTCTGTCTGACTTCTGCACAGCTCTGCCTTGTCCTCCCACGCTGCTGCTTCCCTTCTCCTCCTTGGCTGGAGTTTCCCCATCCTCCTCCCACCATGCTGCAGGAGTGACCGAGGTGGTGCTGCCTTTTCCAGCCCACATCGCCTGGGGCTACAGCAGAGCAGCTGCTAGGGCTGACCTCTAGGCTGGGGCTTGACTACAGAGCACCTGTGGGAGCGAGGCCCCTTGGTTGACTCTTGTTTCCTCCACTAGAGCTAGCACTGAACACAGCCCAGTTTGCGAAGAGCCTGGCCATGCTGGGGAGCTCGGAGGACAACACAGCCCTGTCCCGGGCACTGTCCCAGCTGGCTGAGGTGGAAGAGAAGATTGAGCAGCTGCACCATGAACAGGCTAACAATGACTTCTTCCTCCTGGCTGAGCTCCTGGGAGACTACATCCGCCTGCTTTCAGTTGTAAGGGTGAGCAGTCCTTTGGGGAGAGCCCTAGGCTCTGCTGCTGGTCTTGACCTTAGGCTTAGGCGTGCCAGAGGGCAGCTGGTCTTCTAAATTCAAGCACACAGAGCATGCCATGCTTCTGACCTGTCCAGGCAGAGGAGAAACTTGCTGCTTGTCCAGCTGTGGATGTGTTGGAGTGGTTAGATTGGAAAAGTGGGGTAGGTGAGGCTTTACTGCGCTGCTGCTCTCTGGGGGTGTTGTGCACCAAGTTTATGGCTTGCAGGTGGCCTCAACCCTTCTGGAGGTGAACACTCTGGCTACTGCAGAGGGGATGAGCTGATAACCTGTGATCTGGGTGTTGCAAATAGATTTTCTGGGGAAGAGTTTGAGTCTTTGAGCCTGCAGCCTGCCTGGTGTGCTGGGGGCTGAAAGAAACGGGTCCCAAGTGAGCTGGAGGCCGACTCCTTCTTGCCCCAAACATGTCCTGCCTCTGTGCAGTTGTTTCCAGAGGCTGCAGAGGCCAGAATGCAGCCTTGTGAGTAGGCACAAGCCTCCTGGGTCTGCAGCCTGTACTGGGAGGTGTGGTGAGTGCTCCAGAGGAGGGCCAAGATCTCCCATAGTGCTGGAGATACAAAGCTGGGATGTTCTGGTAAGGAGTTCTCAGACTTTACCTTCCTCTTGGCTGCTCTGTCCTTCTGACCAGGCTATTGGGACACTGCTTTTGCTCTTCTAGCTCTTCCCCACAATCTGGCTGGATGCATTCAGATGCTTAATGGGGTTTTCCTTGCTTGGACTCATGATTTGCAGGACTGCTTAAGATCATCTGGCCTGCTGATGGGTGTCTGTGAGCTGCTGCTAGAGATGCAGTGTGGGGTGGGCAGAGGCAGCCCCTCACTGCCCCACTCTTCATGGCAGGACTGAAGTGGGCCTCCAGCAGAGCTTGGGGCTGTGCCAGACATTGTGCTTGGGGTGCTGCCAGCTCTTGGGTGCCCTCAGGCCTGTCCAGGCTTGCACTGGACCCTGCGTTTGGCTGGAGCTCTTCAGTGGCTCCTGCCAAACCCTCAAGCTGATGGACAAACCCCTGTGTAGAGAGAGGCCCCAAAGCTGTTCCTGAGGCACAAGCTGGTTGATGTTGCACCTTGTAGAGCAGTGCATGTTCTGGCTCAGGTTGAGTTATGCAGAGGAGGGCCCAGGACCTCACTTGATGAAGCAGAGCAGAGCTCAGTCTTTGCTCTTTTCTTGCAGGGCGCCTTTGACCAGCGCATGAAGACCTGGCAGCGGTGGCAGGATGCCCAGACCATGCTGCAGAAGAAGAGGGAGATGGAGGCCAGGCTGCTGTGGGCCAACAAACCCGACAAGCTGCAGCAGGCCAAGGATGAGATCACGGAGGTAGGGACCGGGGTGTGCTGGGTCTTTGCTCAGCTCCTTCCCTCTGTGCTCTGCCCCAGAGCTGAAGGGATGGGTGTCTCTTGCCAAGTGTGCATCAAGAGATAAGCCAGCCTTGAGCAAGCCCTGCGGGAAGCCTCAAGAGGGGCTGCTTGTGTCCCACCTCCTGTGGTTTGCTCACAGCAAGCCAGGATGCAGCTTGCTGCTAGTGTGAGGACCAGGAATGCCAAGCTTTGCTCTGGCAGAGCCTCTCTCACAGTCATGAGTACAGAACTGCTTAGAGAGGGCAGTGAGAGGTTCTTCACGTCTCCTGCCCTGCACACAGCCCCATGCTTCCTCTCTCTGCAGTGGGAGTCTCGTGTCACACAGTACGAAAGGGACTTTGAACGGATCTCTGCTGTCATCCGCAAGGAAGTGATACGGTTTGAGGTAGGTTTGGCCCCGCTCTCAGCCTGCAGCCCTCCATCTGCCTGGCTTTGGTGTGCCTTGGCTGGGAACAGGAGCCAAGGGTCACTGGGCTCCTGACCCTGCTCCCAGTGCAGCGGTTGGCAGTGTCTGTAAGTCTGGACACAACCCGGTTGGGGCATCGCTGCTCTGGGCAGAGCTGGTGGCTTTTGGCCATAGGGAGGTTTCTATGAGAGAAGCATACCCTTTGAAATGGAGGTGGGTGTGCAGAGACCCTTTGAGCCATGAGGCTGTGACCAGAGAGGAGCTTCAATGCTCAACATCTCAATCTCTTGTGCTGGTCTCTGTGGTGCCCCAGGAGGAACAGGGAAACCCCGGTGGTTTCTCCTTTCCCCCTCAGACACTGGAGGGGTTGGTTTGGTGGTGCTTTCACCCTTGTGCTGACTCCTTGTGCCCATCTCTTGCAGAAAGAGAAATCCAAGGACTTCAGAAACCACGTCACGAAATACCTTGAGACGTTACTGAACTCTCAGCAGCAGGTGGGTGGGTTTTACCTCTTGAAGCTCAGCTCAGTGTGAACCCCACTGCGGGTGCATCCTGTCCCTGTGCCAGGGGAGGGATGAGCCCCCATGGGCTGGAGCAGGGGCAGATACAAACCTTGCACCCCCCCGGATGCCTTGGGGGAAGGCTGTGCCCTGTGGAGGGTCTTCTGTTCCCCCTCCCTGCTTCTCAGCTCTCTCTGGCCTTGAGCTGTGCTGGCAAAGCCCCGCAGGCTCCTGACTCTGCTGTCTCTCCTCTTGCAGCTGGTGAAGTACTGGGAAGCGTTCCTCCCCGAGGCCAAGGCCATTTCCTAACAGGAGCACAGGAGCCAAGCCTGGGATTTGCCTTTTTTTGGTTGTTTTTTTTTTTATATACACTATACCTCTTCCTCTTTTACACGTGAACAGATCCTTGTTCCACACTCGAGCTGGTAGAGGTTTAACCCCTGGACAAGCAGCTTGCAAGCCAGTAACTCTTCTAATTGTATATTTTTCATTTAGCAACATATATTTTCTTACTGAAGAGAATCCGGTTTCCTGCTTTGAGACCAGACCTGCAGCAGGGGCGGAACATTCTATGTGAAATGTATATTTTTCAGGCTGGGTTAGGACTCTAATGATTATCTTACCCTGCAGCGCTCTTAACTTCTGTAATAAAACTTCTATCAGGGCACACCGGCTCCGCGTGGTTGGGGCTGCAGCCGGTAACGGGGGAGGCTGCAGCCGGTAACGGGGGAGGCTGCAGCCGGTAACGGGGGAGGCTGCAGCCGGTAACGGGGGAGGCTGCAGCCG
>JAVHNF010063343.1:19255-44050 GCA_034783455.1 Micropsitta finschii
TTCTTGTGGTGGTTGTGGCTTTTTCCTCTTGGAAAGTGGCTGGTTTTTCCCTAAAGCATCAACCTGCCAACAGCCACATCTGTAGCATCCCTCTGGCATATGGTAGGTTGCAGGAGTTTGCAGAAAACCTCACACAGGTTTTATGATACTAGCAGCTGCAAATGGTTTGTTTGTTCTTTGTTTCTGTTACCATAATTCAGGGGTTTACTTTCTATTCCACTAGGGTTATGCTTGAACACGGTGTCTGGGATTGGACCCTAAAGGCAGTGGCTAAAAGCACATCAAACACAGGCCGTGCTACCTCTTTTCTGAGTAGCATGGTAATGTAACTGAACTCATACAGGTATGGAAGTACAATCACCTATTAAATCTACTATAACTATACTATATGGCTTTTCCCCGGCTTTTACTCAAAAAAAACTGTTGCTTTAGGTGATTTTGGTAATGAGAACGTGCTAGTGTGAAGCCACATGGAATAAGAGAGATTTGCAATTTTAAGCACAAAATTGCATCATTTGGCCTGTGTTTCCCCCTACTTGAATGACAACCTAATTATTGAAAGAACTGCTACATTAATATTTAAAATAAGTATAAGTAGGTATCTAACAATCACTCCAATATAACCTTAAGAAAACATTTTTTGTGCTTCTATGTAACATCAATGAAGAATATGGAACCAAAATAAGGAAATTCCTTTGGAGTTAGGTGTACAGGAGATCCCCGATCACTAACATTATTTCTTTTTCCTCTGGCTGGTTCCCCACTAGTCATCACATAACAGCATTCCTTCAAACTTCCATTGCCTTCATCCTTCTTCAAGTTTCTTTGGTACTTTCATTGGCCCCTAATGGATCCATTTCTTTTCTGGGTTTATTGTCTATTCCTTTTAACCTTGGACCCATGCGGTGTTCAGGGATCATTCAGAGTTGAGGGGATGTCCACAGCTCTGTCACATTCAGTAGCTGAATTCCAGTACATTAACACTGATGACCTGACCATGTAGCAGAACATGCTGATGGGTTCCTAGGTTATTGCAACATTACTGCATCACACCTTCATCTCACTTCCTCCTCCTTCTTTGATGTGCTACTGTGCTAAAACCATCACAGTTACAAGGACAACTATCACAAATACAGTGGCATACACTACTTAACCTTCTTTGAAACCTATTGCCCTGAATAATAGAATTTTTGCAATTCTTCTCTTTTGGAGGAAAGGGTTCAGAGGTATAAGGAAGACATTTAGACCATCAGCAGGAGGCTAACCAAGGTATCCCCTTTCCATATGAGAAGTTTTCTCTTCATACACACACCAGAAAAATAATCTCATCCTGCAGTGAGAAGCAGATGCTGGTAATGTTCACAATTATGATGCATGTCAGGTCATGTGCTACCTAGTTGAGTGGCACATCTTACAGCTGGCATAGACCAGATCTGTATGCAATGTGAAATGGGGGCTGTTCTCAGCACTTCTTCACAGCTGTATCTGCAGCAGCGGGGGCTTTACCACCAGGCAGATGAATTTTGGCCTTTACCTATGCAATCTTTCAGTCTTGGTCACAATAAACATTTCCACAATACTGCATGAATAGAGAAAAAGAAAATGACATTTGTATCCACAGGAAATGGGGTCAAGAGGAAAGAAGCAGCTACTATTTTATCCCGTGCACATCTGAGCTGTACAACACATTGCTCCCAGAAGCCAGTGCCACATTGCTGACCAGAAAAAAGCAGCATTCCACTCTAGGGTTGCTTGTTGCTTCAGCTTGTCACAACCAGACTCTGCCTTTCCTATAGACTAGAGATAAAAATACAATTCAATTTTTGACACCTCCTGAGTTCCCAATACATTTTTTCAAGTTAAGATTTAACAGCCAGGGACTAAGGGATATGGAAATAGATGCCATATATCAGATACGTACTATGGAACTACCTGACTTTTAAAGACTGACAAACCACAAATAGAGCTGTTAATAATGATGCATGTCTTTCTGCATTTTCTGTCTAGCTACAGTAAAACTGAAAAGCACCACACACGTAGAAGTGCTTCAGATCTGCCTTCTATTTCTATTTCCATCTCATATTTTTCAATATAAATACATTGAACCTCTAAGGATTTCATAATCCTATGCCTCTTAAAGACATTCTTTATATAGATACAGCATTACATACATCATGTGTAACTTACTTGTTTTTTACATAGTTGGTGGTTCTTATCCATTTCAGTCATTCATTGGCTCACGCTAATATAAGAAAAAAACCCAAAGATTCCTATCAGTAGTCAGAGAGTTAAGATGTGTACCCTATGTTAAAATGTGTTTTATCCTATGGGACCCCTATGTCATGAGTTTCATTTGATGGCACAAAAGATCTTTCTAGGGCACTCCAGTCTTCAAAGAACAGCACAAGAATAAAAAGCTAGGTTTGACAAAACTAAAGATGTAAAGCACATACGCTAGATTTTATTTCTGAATACAAGCCTATGCATTTGTTTTCAGAAGCCAAATTCAATACAAATTTCAGCACAGCTGCACACAGAAAAGGAAAGAAATACTGATAATTCAAGTCTACATACCTAGAGTCCCTCTTTGCTTCTAGAAGCACTCTGCACAGCACTGGTTTAAGAGACTAGAGATAAAAAGCCTGAATATTAAAAGCTTCAGCAGTTCTTCAGAACAATGCAACAACCTCTTAGACTTAGGTGCATCTGGCACTACAGTCAGTTCTTCCACTCTTACTCAAGCAGCAGTATTAAGTATTCATTCACACAGAAGGAAATGTTTTATAAAAGTTATCATATTCTGCTCTATGGTTTCCTGATATGCAATAGAAAAAAATACGATTATGTGAACCTCAGCACCTGATCAAGTCAATTGACTTAAAACGGCTTGGGGCTTTACCCAGAATTCTCAAAAATATTTTGGACAATATAATACTAAGATTAGGCCAACATTAGATGAAAGTCCAAAAATACTGCTCTGATTCTGTACAATTTTCATTTGCAATGATAATACTGATTTTAGCAAATCTTCCTGTTTGAACTGCAGGATGAAACATATGCACATGTTGAATAACGCAAGTGTTATTTGTACTGATAAGATGGAAGTTCACTGAATTGATTTACAAACACTGGAATACCACTTAATGATGTTTCAGAGGATAGAACTTTCCTACTTTTCTACAGTATAATCATAATTTCTAAACCACACATAGCTGAAATTTTCTGTACAAAAAAATGTAAAGACCTTAACAAGAATATGATAAACCTAACATAAATGAAACATTAGGTAGTGTTCCCATGCTTTGGAGTGTGTTAATATTTTCTATATCCAAGTGTCAAAGGAAGAAAAACTCAGTTTTGATTACAGCTCAGCTTAATTTCTATTTCTGAATCTTTAACTTGCCACAGTAAAGACAAAGGATGCAATCTAATGCATATCAGATATCTGACACATAGCACAATCACACAAAATTAGGGGATACAATGTCTAAATTATAAATATTTCACTCCTAAAAGAGAATAATTTGTGCTGTGTGTCTATGGGAAGACGTGCTTTAGAAGTGGATTCAGCACTATAGAGCTAGAAAACTGGCAGTTCACAAAACTCTTTAGAGACTGCTAAAAGTAAAATACAGAAATACTCCAGGGAGCAAAAAAATAGATGCCCAGAGGTTTTCCTAAATAAGTGACGCTAACTTGGTTTTCCTCTATGGCATAAATATGTCAATTATTCTTGATACAAGAATTTATCTATCTTATAATAATTATGACCCACAATCAGCTGGAACACTGAAAACATGCTGCTTCCTTGGAAAACTCTTCAGGAAAGATGGCCAATGTTCACTCCTAAAATAGATACACAAAATGACAGAAAAGGTGTTTGAACCAGAATTTGTCACTTTCTAAAGAAGTATTTCGACCACTAGACTGTCAGCTGTAAGGAAGATTTCCTTTTTCAGACATATTTTAATTTGCAATTAAATTTCAAAGAGTGGCCTAAGCTACATTTGTGGGGCAGACACCTCTTTATTACTCGTTAGGCATGCTTTTAAGAGTTCCTGCTAAATTATTTTTCTCAGGGGTTTTTAAGCAGACATACCGACTGGATCTGGATCCTGTCTGAGCTCAGATAAAAGCCAAGTGCCAAGCTGGATGCCTGCAGTCTAAGTCCCTCACTTTGCTTGGTTTCCAATGAAAACTCAGGAGGAGCCTCAGGTTTTTCAGCTCAGCCCTGTAAGTACTTATTCTTGCAAGCAAGGGATTTGTGGGAACAGACCCTTAATTTTTCATGTTCCAAGTTTCACATGCCAGAAAAATTTAATAGACCATCCTGTGGTTTTGAAATCATGCTGAATACAGACTTGATGCCAGCAGATTTTGAATAATTTCCTTCACTATTAGACATAACAGTGCAGTGGAAGTTTGAACTAAAACTTGTTTCCTTGATTGAATATTATCCCCTTGCCATTCTGACCTACAACCTATAAAGAAAGCTCTGGAGTACATGCTTAAGCATGCGTATAGTCCCATTAACTTCAGCAAGCATAATGAGAAAACCAAATGAGAGGTTATGTTGAAGTTACTATTTTAACATTGTTTGGAAGGACTGAACAATTAAATGTTTCTTCGGGAAAACACATTGACAACATTGTGCTCAATCACATGTTTTTTTTCAGCAGGGAATTCTGTTTGCTCAATGGTAATTCTGGATTTTCACAGATATTGGAATTGCTCCAATGCCCTGGGTTTACAAGAAGCTGTGGAGGGTCTGAAAAAGTTTAAATTAAAAAAAAAAATAAAATCACTATTTGACATGTAAACAACTTTACATTTGTTTTTTTACTGTTAAAATCCCTCTGTTATTTGAGAGAATTTGAGAGAATCAGAACAACTGAGATGATGAATGAAAATGCTTGTAGTCAAAATTTTAATATATTCATCAACTGATAGTAACTATTCTTTAAATCCTTAAAAGGATTATTTTTCACCTTAGGGGGAAAAAAATTATTTATCCATTTGCAAAAGCATATGGCATCATATGATCGATCCTTTATCCCATCCCAGAAACACTTCCATAGCAAAAGTCCTTCATTTAATTACTTAGAGATATCACATATGCCTTCCAAAGGTAATGAAATGTACACCAGTGAGATAATAGAAGGAAAAATATTACAGTTTTAGTGCATAACATTTTACCAGCTTGTAACTTGTAAAATTATTTTGTACAGAATTGCATTCAGGCTTGACCACATGCTAGTGACGCAGCTGCAAAAATCTAGGATTAAAATCATCTTGTTCAACATTTGATCTTTCATTCATTGAAAAGACTGTATGAGTACAAATTGAAAATTCGTACAGTTATTATTGGCCAGTTAGAAATAATAAAGGATACAGTTGCTGCCAATTTTCACATTTAGTTTAGTAAATTTTTGCTTTAAAGAAAAAAAATCAAGCTAATCATTTGCACTACACGTTATATTTAATAACAAAACTGTCCTAGAGTTATGCAACTAGCTGTAGATAAAACTCCATTCCTTATTATATACTGTAAAAATATCTCCAATCGAAACATTTTTGTGTCCAAGTAGCAAACCTACATGCATAGGTTGCAACTAGACATATAATGACTCATTAGTTCAACTTAAAGCCAAATTTCTTTGAACTATTGTTACTGACAAAGTAGCTGTTCAGCAGTAGGAAAAATGCATCTTACAAAATATTTCAACACAAAATGGTTGTCATATTTAAATAGGATTCTTCTCTCCCCACCAGCTCACTTGAGCTTGGGAATCTTGGGCTGTTCATGCCAACTTTTCTTCAGTGACTCATTCTAACTAAGCTTTTGCATTTTGATGCTTGTGCTGGGTTTATGTTCCATGGTACTGTGCCATTTCGAGAGCACAGATTGTATTTTTATTAGTAAAATAGGATGTATAGAGTCATTCAGTCACATAGAATTACTCAATGCACCTCTGGTCTTATCCAAAAATCTAAAATGAAATGGTAAAAAAATAAAGGCAGATCAAGAATGCAGTTAAATTAGGTTAATTGACATGATTCTGGACTTAAAAGGGTTCACTTGGCTCCAGCTCCTACATTTAGTGAAGTATTTGCACAATCCACACAGCTTGAGGAAAAATAAAAAGCAAGTATAAACAAAGCTTTTAATAGATTCATTAACAAATAGATAAGTTGACATTTGTCTTTGATATATCAACCACACATAAATCTCATTCCTACATTAACATATTTCCCCATAAATTTCTCTTGAATACGTAATGCTTTTTAATGACACTTGTTGTCATAGACCCAGACATTAACTGTACACTTTCCAGCTAGGGAAATAGCAATTCTTACAGCTTCCTGTAAGAAAAAGAAAGTTTTCCCTCATCCTTTCATTCTACTGATAGGATACCTAATGTCATTGCAAAAACTGATATCCTTGGTCATCCCTATGGAAGTAACAAACTCCTTTCTTAGCCAAAGAAATGAATACTTCATCTTTTCAGTCGTGTGGTACAAATATACTCTGCTTCTGCATTCTGCCATGTCCTCTCAAAGTCCAAACCTATATAGTGTCCTTGTAATATATACATTAATGCAGAATGTGTAAAAGTCATCCAGGAGTTCGTGTCATCTGCATTGTCACAGTACCTCATGACTACAAATTTTGCTAGCCGTTTCAATTCCCAAAGTCTTTCTGTACTTTGCATCCCCGCGTCTCTTGGTATTCCTGCAGTAGTGTCCTCAGAGAGCTGGAGAAAGCCTCTAGATAAAATTAATAAATAATTGATAAATTCCTCTCTACTGTTCCTCATTTTCAGAAATCATGTACTCTTTTATTCCACTGAAGCACACACATTTATTGCAAAGTGGAACTTAAGCTACATTCACACCGTGCTTCTCACATAACTTTTTGTTTGCAAAGCTGACTTGTGCACCTTTTGCCTTCAGATAGTTAGTCCAAACATAAGTTTCAATATTAGCTATTCTTCCTGGGGATTATGCCCCAGAAGTGGGGATTTTGCCAACTTCTTGGTTCATGATGTGCGTCAAGAAAATCTTTAAAATTCCTGCACAGTGATGTTATCTGTTGCAATACCTCTATCCTTTTTCTGATGCTAGCCTTTATCTTACCTTGTACAGTTTTCCACAGTTTGTAGAGCTTAATGCACTGTTCTATGACCTGAACTGGAGCTCTGTGTGCCTGTTGTATAGTAATTGGGATTTCCTTTTGCATAAGAGTACTGTTCACTTTTCCCAGTCTAAGCATGGCCTGGGTCACTTCCCTTACTTCACAAATTCCAGTCATTTTTGCATTGGCTTAGTACTAAGTCACCCAGGAGTGGGTTTTGTCCAAGATCCCAGGAAGGTGTTTTATTTATCAGGCACTCAAAAACCTCTCATACGTAAGTTTTGAGAAAATCCTCAGTGGGTGCTATGTCAAAAGCATTTGTATAGCAGAGCAGCAAGTACAGACACAGCCATCCAAACAATAACTCCTTTGGAGTATTCCTAAAATGGGTAACCAGCCTTGGCTTGTATAAGGCTATGCATTAATCTAATTAAAGCATGTTTTTCAGCAAAGAGAAACCTTCTCTAAGATACACTGGTAGAGACAGAGAACCTTTTAATAAATACATTTAGAGGAATCTCTCTGATTTAAGGTGTTTATAGGTTTATGTAAGGCCTATATGTAATGAATGTGGTTTTAAATATACTATAGTGCACAATGAGGTTAGTACAGGTGTTCTGCAAAGATAATTTTGCTACAGACTATGGAAGATAGATATTGGAGATGGCTTTCTTCAACAGAAAACAAGATTTTTGTATGGTTTTGGTAGCTTCCTATCTTTTACATAGATTCTGTGTAGGTAGATGAGCTACAGCTGAGCTGAGCTGGCTTCACATGTACTACACCCAGTGGCAGTAAGGAATGTGAGACCCAGCCTAGCAGCACATGAAGCTGGATCAAGGCTGGAAGTGGTACAGCAGTACTCTGCAAACAGCTTTTGTGCCAGTAAGTATACTGCTAAAATGCTGCACTGTATATCTTTATCTATTCAAATCCACATCTACTCCAGGAGATGTGCACCAAGCTCCAGTGCTCAGAGTTGGCATATCCTTACAGAACACAGAGATAATTTAATCTCTTCTCCCACTGCTTGTAAAATAAAAGTGAAAGCGGTCATATACTTGCAGTACAAAAGACAGGACTGAAGCAAAATGTGTTGTGCACAGAGAAAAATGAAAATTACACCTGCTAATGGGGAACAACCTACAAGCACTGACTGGTTAATTAAAATAAATAACCTAATCAAGCTATGTAAATGCAATAAGCAATATTTTAAAGTTTTTGTGTGAAAATCCAGGTCTACCCTATCTTTCCCAGTGGGTCTTTGTTTGCAAGTTAGATGTTTACTGCTCCCTGGGGTTTGTTTTCCCCCATAATTATCATAATGGACTAAATATTATCCTCTTAATGTACAATGCCAAGCACACCACTTAAGTACTTGATAATGCATACTATGTATCTTCAAACAACATGGCAATGACAATTATTGCACTGAAAGTAAAGCAGAAATACTAAACTGCTACCTATTTCTGTAAAGAATGCTCAACTTGCAACTACACAAATGAATATATATAGAATCTCCATTACGTAAACTTACGCAGTTGGACGTCACAGGGTCTGTGTGTACACATACACACTCACAAAAGAATAACAATTAGAAATGCTGACATTTTTCTCACATTCCAACATTTTAGTACTTTTCCACTGATGCTTTGTGAAAAAAAGAACATAATTTGTAAGAATCTCAGTGGGAAGTTCTCCTAGGGCTTTTTAAATGAAGTATGATGCATACCCTTTAGGCTATATTTCCCTTTGAAAAGAGTTCTATTGCATCAAAGTTTTTTGCATCTAAACAAGACTGAAATGCTCACAGAAATTGCACATTATTACAAGATTATCACTAGCTTCTAGCATTTTTATTTCAGTATTTAAAACAACAAACAAGATGCTCAACTTTATTAACACCAATTTTGGCTACAGATTACTAATCTTCATTAGTTAAACTATTTCAAAGCAAAATTCAAAAGCGGCATCAAACAAATGTTCCTTTTTATTTTTTAATTTACAAAATCTTGGGTTTATTCTGATACAGAAGGGGGCCAGATTTATTTCTACTTTTTTTTTCAGTGACAGCAATGGAAACTTCCTCATAGCTGAATTGAGCTCAGATAGATTGAATCCGTAACACAACATAACATCTATGCACACCTTAATGTGTACACTGAAAACTGATTGTTCCACTTCTGTGCTAGATTATGGATCTGACCCTGATGTAATCATAACAAAATAATAAATAAAGACTATGAGACACAAAATCCACTGCAGAATTAGGTTTGGAATATGTGACCTAATTTGAAGCAGAAATCTCATTGATTTCAGACTCAAGGCCCAAAGGCAAAAGGACTAGCACTGTTGCCAGCGAAGTCAGTGGCAAAACTCCTACTGTGTGCAATGGCAGTTTGTTCATTTTCACATGAGGCTTGCATCAGAGAAACATTGAGCAAAACGTTGGCCCTATCAGTGTCAATAGGATTTTTTGCCACTTGCCAAGTGAAGACCAAGATTGCATTTCTTACATCCACAAAACTAAAGCCAAGTAAATACTGTCCCTGTTTCTGGATGAATATTGCTAGCACTGATTGGAACTTTTTTTTCTTACTTTTCAAAATTTTGGATTTTGAGAGTTTTGAGAATTCTGGGAGTGTTACTGCAACCCATTCTTACCTATTTTTTTCTCTATTTATTTTTCTCTTTAAAACTTTTCTGGTCTTTTTTATAACACAGCTTCTTTTCTCACTCCAAACAGTATGATTTTGGAGTCACACAGGGCTCACAGGTAGGTTTATAGTTCAGGGATTTAAGAAACTGAATGAGTTTAGGAAAAACTCTCTGTATCTCACTGTCATAGGATAAAACCAAATTGGGACATTATTTAAATACATCGTCCTTGCTTCATGTTGGCATTCTTTAGGAAGAATGGAAATGAAAAATATTATGGTTTACAATGATTTTAAAACCTTTTCTTAAAGGTTATAATTCACATAGAAATTTCTGGTTTTCTGAAGACCAAAACCAAAGTCTGAAAGATGCCACAATAGCCTCTCAGTTCTGACACTATGATGAGATTATCGTTTCCTGGAATAAGTAAGGTTTTATTGTAATCACAATTTAACAATTTTCAAATAATGTGAAAACAGTATTTAAGCTGCAAATATTTACATTTAAGCTGTAAATTTAAGCTGTAAATTTTACCCTTATGTCATCACCTCATACCTCAGATACCCATTTAAAGCAGCAGAGCACAGGATAGAATACAATCTGAACAGGAGAAAGAGGAATTAGAGATGTGCAATAAAGTAATAACAACAAAAGAAACTTTTGAATTACTTAGGATCCACCAATATTGAAAACCTTCTTGTTTCATATCTAAGAAAAGTGAAAGCAGAAGGAGCCCCCAGAAAAGCCTTTTTAGATGGAGAAAAAGTGAGTGTCAGCACACCAAGCCCAGTCGTTAACCTGGCACTCCAAGTTACCTGTTCTCTTCACACCAAACCTTAGATAAGCAGCTCCTATGCAGTGTATTTCTACAAGTATAAAGAAAACATTGCTTCTTTATCCGAGGTAATCTATGCTTTCCTGGCGTACCAAGTAGATAGGACTAGAACGTTTGTTTACTTGGGGATAAACTCCTGCTGTGCAATTTGTTATTCAACTGAACAGATATTTGATTGCCTACAGTTGGTGTTTTATGTAGAATAGAAGTTTAAATTTTCTGTTCATGTAAAAGAAGATCAAAATGCTTGCAGGTGAATGATGCCTTTAAAAAGCTGTTGAGGTAGGAAAATGATCAAATACCAGGAAATATACCTAGTGAACATTTTGTACCAGTGGTTTTATTACCTCTGCAAAGGAGTAAAGCTGGAAATAGAGTGAAGTAATTCTTGAGTAGACTAGAAAATAAAGCAATTTTATTTTAGATCCCAGGCCAACACCTAATGGCAATGAAAGCTACACAGTTTGAATACCATGCCTAGTCCTGAGTGAAAGAGTGAAAACAGACAGTTAAAGTCACCCTCAATGAAAGTGCTGAAATCCCTGGGAGTGTGGCTGCCTACTTCAGGTTGAATTTTATTTTCTTTTGCTTCTATGCCTTAAAGTATTTATTATCAACTGCATAAAATGCACCATTTGAGAACTCATGGCTTGGCAAAACTTTACTCTTTGCTTTAATGTTTCTGCAGTTTTAGTTAAACAGGCTTTAGAAACTGCTGAAAGAGGAGAATAGCAGAAGAGTAAAATCACAAGAACGGTTTGAGAGATGAAAGCGTTCTTACAAAGGACTTATTTTTAAAGGCAGTCAGAGTGCTATTAAGAAGAGTGGGAATAGAAACAGCAGCAAGTCAAGCATATGCATGCCAGTTAATGTCTGCCTGGGTAACCCACAGTCCTCCACTCACTGGGGTATTTTTGCTTTGACAACTATCTTTCAGTCTTTGTGGAAAACTGCCCCTGCACAGACACATTTTCAGTCATCTTCATCCTTGCAGACGAAAAACCACAATTTCCTATAAGCTGTAATGTGTTGGGAAGACATTTGTAAACAATCTCATTTTAAAACAAATAACGTACCTGAATGCTAACATTTGTTAAAGCAGTTATTTGATAAGCATGAAGTGAGATTCAGAGGGACAGAAGAAAGGACACAGTCACTGGAAGGATATAATTTAGTGCTTAAAAAGGAACTTTGAGGCAGATCACAGTTATAATTCAGGCTAATGTTTCATTTCATTTTAAAAGGGAATCATTAGAAAATGCTTTGAAGCGTAAGAATGTCTGCCCATTGGGCTTCCTGACTTGTCTAGGAAAGGAAGATCTCAGTTTAATAGAAAGTTATGTAAAGATCCAGACTTCAGGGTAAAAATAGGTAAAGCACTATGCAGAAAATTATCATCATTTCTGGTGCCCTTGGGTTTTGCCCTGCAAGTGCTTACTCACTTAAAAAAAAGAAAAAGAATCCTAATGTCTCCAAACTCCACTTACTTTCTAATTACAGTATTATTGCTTACATGAGTAAGCATTTGCTGGATAAGTGCTTTTGCCAGCAGTCTGAGAAAGGCCAGCAAGTGAATGAGCACTGGAATGGAATGATACATTTAGCTACCCAGGAAGCTGGGTATACCTGGATCCTGCCCTGCAGGCAGTAAATTACCTTTCTGTGAGTAAGCAGGACCTGTAATCAGCAAAGGCTCTTACATAAGAGCTAACGTTTGTGTTTGCAATTACTGTAAACCTAAATAAATAAACAGGAAGCCTCAGGTGTCTGGCAGCACTTTGGGGATCAGAAGGTCTCAGAGACTTAAACATAAATAAAGTTGGGGATTTGACTGCAGTTTGGATTTGGGAGCTGCAAAGAAGCCCCCATATACAGGCTAAGGTGTCTGCACCCTGAGAGAGGGAAGGCTCCAGCCTCTTCATCTTCCAGTAAATCCAAATCTGCCTCAAAGAGTCCTATGTCTTTGTCATGCTCAAAAGTAATTTGGATGAAAAGTAGTACAAGAATAATATCTCCTCCTGGATTGATTATCAAGAATATAAAGACAGCTATTTGAAAGTCCAGAATTTGCTACCATACAGGTAGGTATCCATGCCCTAAGAAACCAGAAGGTAAGAGCTGTTCCAGCTGGCATGTAATAAAAATATAATAAAATAAAACAAAAAAAAAAAAAGCCAAACAAAACCAGAATAAACAAATACAACAATATGAAAAAGGAAAGTTGCCTGGTGCCTTAGTCTTGACCTCAGCTAGTTCAAATGCATGTATTCTGTAGGTAGTTTCTTATACAGAGCTGAAGTATCAAATCAAAAAAACCCTATACATTGGAGAAGAATGTCAACATTTATCTGCAGAGAAACCAACAGAAACAGAACAAACCAAATAAAATTATAAAATGCAGTTTATCTTAATTCATGCAGGAGCAAATTATTTCATCACAATGTTGGCATAATTGAGTAGTTCCTTACTCAACATGGGCACTCTAGCTATACCATTTATTATCACATCATGGCTTAACTCCCCAGAGCATGTAGTGGTGTGCCTTAGATGGAACCTCTCATACAATATTAACATATAAAAAATAGCTCAAATTAACTTATAATTCCCTGGTGAAGCCAATGATAGCCACATTAAGACAGAGTTACTGAACTCATTATGATAATTATACTTAAAAATATGCAAGAAAACTCTAAAAGCACACTGCACTGAGTACCAAAGTTTAGACGTAAAATGAGGCATTTCAGAAGCCAGATGCAGAAACAGTGCCACTTTGAAGATGTTGTCTGTATATTGGATACTGAAGTGGCTTCTCTAGAATAAATGGAAAAATGAAAATAGAGCTGCCAACGTATAAAGGTGCTCACTAAATGGTTTCCAGGATATATCATTCTTCAATGTTGTATAACTCGCCTATTTTGTTAATCTTTCTCACCAGAGTTAGCTTGCTGCTCAACTATTGCAATTGTAAAAGAACTAAATCACTATAAATACAGAACATGCTACAGCTTCAGCAAAGAAAACTGATCTATTAAGGAGGCTTTTTTTTCAGATGACTTTCAACAGGCCTTGGGGGCTGCTAAGTCTGGCAAAAATGAACATGTCAGGTTTCATTGAAAATCACTGCCTGGCTAAAATGGGATTTTGAAAGATGAGCCACCTGCTTTATTAATAACAGCAGCACAATATTTTTATTTTTTTTTGTTGTTTGCTTTATAGACACAAAACTGTGTTCCACAGATCATTTTAAAAAGTGAACAAAGGTTTAAAACCAGCTGGAGTTATTTTTTAAGGCTCTTCCCCCTCCCTGTCAACATAAGCCTCATAAATATAAGACTTTTACAGCAAAGATTTCCCTTTCCTTCTGTTTTGGCCCCAGGGAATATCTACAGAAAAATAAAACTAAATTTACTATATGAGAGAATCAAAACTATAAAATGTGAGCAGCATTACTGGAGAGACTGCTGAAAGATTAGGCACAAATCTCACTGGGTCAAGATGACAGGTACATTAACTTATCTGCAGACCATTTTAAAACCCCGAAAAAGAACAGAACAGCGTAGGGGCAGGCGGCAGAGGTCCATGGGCTAAAAGGTCACTATTTTAATGTATGTGACATCTGGTAACCTGCACTCTAGCCCTACAATCCATCAGAGCCCACTGAGGGTCAGTGGCAGGGGACAGTTAATTGCAGGGAGATTTGCACTATTGCAATACAGCACATAGCACCTCATGTCTTTTTTGAGACTTCTGTCCCAAGCCTGCTGGCCACAGAACAATCAAACTTGGTATAGCAAACCCTGTACCCACGATTCAAAGCAGCTGCCTCTGGGCTGGACCCAGACGGTTGTTTACAGCTGTGTAGAAACAGTGATAACGTGAGACTGGGAAAAGGAGGAATGTGTCTTACACTCAACTGAGGTGCAGTGGGGCAATTCACAGGCAGGTGTCACAGAGACAATACTGAATGGGTGGGAGGGGTCAGGAATCTCAAAGTGAATGTTCTCATTCCTACATTTTGTTTTCTAAGACCTGCTGAAATAGTATTTAACACCTGTGTGAATGGCTGTGACACAGGCATAGGATGGAGCAGAACAGTCTTGAGAAAAAAACATGGTGGCCAACCATGCTTCTCTTGCTGCCATTTGGATCAATTAATTTTTGTGACCCGCAGCAGTTTTCTTCACCCATTCATGAAATTAAAAAGACATTTCTTTTACTTCTACTTAAAACACGTAAACCCCAGCAAAACAGTACATTTAGCTACTGTTTTCTATGAACTTGTGTACTTTTCCCAATCACTTCTTATTTTTCAATTTCTAAATCATCAAAAAAACTAATTATAAGAGCTTTCTTTGTAATTCACACATGTACATGTATATATATATATATATATAGTCACTGAAGTCAGTATTGAAGAAAATACTGTAAAAGAGAATGTTACAACTCACAAAAGAAATAAGGGAAAAAGCAATGCAATACAAGATTTTCCATATTAGTTTGCTTTACCAACATAGAAGTAAGGTATGTTCCCAGAATAACATTCATTCATCCATTTGCCTTTGAGAATACAAGTATTAGATAACAATATCTTTAATCTGTTATCCAAAACAGTAATGTCAGCCTCTAGAGCACATACCATACTGTGAGTAAGACACAGGGCAATCACCACTCAGAACACTGTGCTTCATAAAGATCATTGGGTTTTGGTTGTGACAGTAGTACCATCCAAATTGATCAAACTGCACTCAAATAAATGTCCAAGTCTAGCAGAAGATAAATAATCCCATCATCTAGAACACTCTCCAGCAATGCATTACAGTAGTTTGTTTTTAACCAGCACTGGCTGCCAGCAGTGGCACTAATGAATTTAAATCCAGCAGCATTTTGACTGATACAAACTTCATCCTAGTAGAAACTGCATGGAGATAGAATTGGTTTTAAATCTGTGGTTTGAGGGGGTGAGAGGGCTGCTTATTCTTGTTTGGGAATGGCTAATTTGTCAAAATTGCTTTACAAAGACAGAAAGATTTCTCTGAAGCTTGTTTGGAGATGAGGTAAATTTCAAACCCCTCTTCAAATCCCTCTTCAATCCTGCTCAGTTTCTTTTAGGCACATTGGAGTACCTGGAATTTGTCAAAACTAAGGGTCTCCAGCTATCTTCTTTCCAGATAGCATATTCTGCAGCTAAAGCTCCTGCCTCTTTCATGGAAAAAAAAAAAGAATAATCAAAACTTCAATGAAAATGAGCCTCATACAAATGCTCTGTGGAGAGTTTTGCTTCTGCTTATTGATATTTACAAGATTCTGTAAATAATATTTAAGGTAAACAGGATATTTAATTCTGCTTATTGATATTTATAAGATTCTGTAAAATTACAGCCATTCACCCTTTCGATTACTGTTAAGCTTGAGCCTTCTTTAGTTCAGGAGGTAGAACAAGCTAGGTGATGACTCAGCATGAGTAAGCAACAGATGAGACTGAAGCTTGGATGAAGGCCCTTTTCTCTGTAATTCCCACTTTGTTCAACAGCACTGAGACCTGAAACAAGCATCTTGGCAACACAGCCCACTCAAACAGTCTGTGATCTTTGCCTCTATCTCCCTTTGTCATTCCTGTCTTAACTTCTTGTCTTCCTTTGCTTGAAAAACCTGCACCTACCCTGGACTTGTCTCTCATCTTCCCAGCCTAGAGCCCTGGTATCTGGACCTCTCTCATATTTGCCTGTTGATTCATGGTTCCATCTTCTTCCTCAGGCAGCTCTGTCCTTGATTATGATTTCCTACCGCGCTATTATCCTTCCCCACTTCTTTTCCCCATACACAACAGCAAAAAGGTTGTGTTGCCCATTGTCAGCAATTAACATGTCTTAAACCTTATGCTACTATCTTATCTAACTCAGCAACTGACATCCTAATTGTGTGGTGTAGTAGTTTAATTCACAGACCACTAGCATGGTCTGGCAACCCTACTTTGGGAATTTTTGGTGTTGACACTTAACCAAGTTTATCACCAATCACAAAAAAAGGAAAGCCTTCCTTTAACCATCTGTAGCTCACTGATCCCCAAAGTAGAGACAGCTTTTGGAGCTGCACACTTTCCCACAACTCATCACTCCATGACCAGTGCCAGTACATCATAGGTATTGACATTACTCATCAAAAAAACAGGTCAGTCCATAAACAGACAATATATCAGAGGTTTAGGCTTCTTCATTTTAAAGGTTCCTGAAATACGGAAAAACAAATCAACCAAATACACAGAACAAGGCACTGGTCTCTCTTTTTTGGCTGGCACATACATAGTCTTGTTTATGACAGCTGAACTTCTCCCGGACAGCTCCCAAGTTCAGTTCCGCTTGCTAATCCGTTTTCTTCTTTACTTCCTGTTTGGCATTAATGTTGCACTTTCTCCTGATTTGACAGAGAAGTGGGTAAAACAAGATTTTCCTACTGGAAGTATCCATTTTATTATGTTCCTCTGACACTTAACAGTTCACATAGACTTCAAATGCCACTGATACCGCTATACTTATTTATTAATGGTCCACCAAGTACAAGAAAAAAAAAACACAAAAAAACCCAAAACCAAACAAATAAGATATTTTGCAAATGTAATAGCTTTGTATCACTTTATCATTTCAGCCATAGGTGTGTACCATACAACATCCTGAGCTGAAAGTTAGGTCAGAAGATTATAACATTCATCATCATGAAACTGAAAAGAACTTGCATGGTTGTACAAAAAAAATATTTTGAATAGTCATAGACTATGACAAGGAAAAAAGGTGCAACCAAATGTCATTAATTAAACATAGCATTTACATAAAGGACTGTAATCTTATTTTTTGATTTGATGTGAATACCATCCTCAAATCAAATCCTTTCGTTGTGCATGTGTTTGGCATTTTAACTGATGACACATTCCATTGAATTCTCTCTTCCTTATTTTTCTTTAATACTTCTCACGAGAAAATCTGTCTTGGCTATTCGGAACACTCTATAACCAAGACTGATGATTAAAAGATGACACAGCGTGTTTGGATCTCAGAAAGCTTCTGAGGAAAGTCTGATATAACAAGTCCCTCTCATTCAAAAGGTGCTGCATTTCACTATAGCCAACAGTATATACAAGGCCAATTACAATACGGTCACACTGACATTGCTCATAAGTAAATCTGCCTATGGAAAAATGACAAATAATGGCTAGGACAGCCAGATGATTTAGTGATTCTTTATACATGTCTTCATGTTTTGATGCCTTGCCCCTCCTTCCCTTTGCTTCTGGATATGGATCTTTTTAAACCAGATCTCAAAGAACACTTATTGCTTCTTGTCACCAAAAGAGTAATTAACAATGAGAGATCTTTTTTCTTAACAGAAATCCAGTTTGTTAAGCTTTTTGGGAAAAGTCAGAAGAAATGAGGCCCTAGTAATCATCTAATAAAAGTAGACAATAGCAGAACAAGAACCAATAAATACAGGTTTCACCAGGAATGTAATTATTGAAGATCTAGATCTATTTTGCAGTAAAACAACACAGAGTACTAGTATATACACTATAAAAATTAAACAAAAGGAATATAATTAAAGGTAGGAGAATTTCACATGAAAAATAGTAGCAGTAAGAAGGGAGTTAATTAAATCTTCTAGCATGAATGATCTGAATTAAATTTGTTTTGCTTTTACCTTCAGCATAGATCTTCCTATTACTTTTAAAGGCTCCTAAACAAATTTGGCTCATCTTTTACTATTTAAATGAACTTTATGCTGTTAATTAAAGTGATGGGGTGTGCTATCTAACAACCTACAGGCAAAAAAAGAACTGTAAACACAGTAATTACAGCATCTGGTTACTTAAAAAATATCAAGACAATGCGAGCAATCTGTTCCCAAAATGTTAATTAGTTTCCTCATGAGAAAAATTACTCATGATAGATTTACAGACATGTGATGTGGCAGAGAGGGGAGTGGATAGACACACCATCCAGCTGTGGAAAACATGAAACTAACTCAGACACTCTGCATCCTCCTTTGAAGATGACCAGTGCAATGATCTGTGCATGTGCATAAACTGATGAGCTTGAAATAGATAGCAATGATGGCATCTTAATTTAAATTAAAAAATACATTGAGGAGAAAAAGTCCCACCTAAAACCAACAGCTGTATCTCATACTCATATAAAGAAAAACCTCAGCTCCTGTGCTCAAAACAACCCATTGTATTAGTGGAGAAAAGTTGCAGTTGTGGCAGCACACTGGATGCTCATCTAATTCAGACATCATGGTAAAGCTAAGGCAAATGTGATATCAAAGCTTGGCATGCAACAATTGAGGCTATTTTGTGTGAATATGGGAACTGCAGCAACCACTGAAAAGTATCCCAGTTAGACAATCTAAAAATGATAATGAAGGCTGATGCTATGGGATTGCCTCATACAAGTGTATTGTTTTGTGCAAGTCCCATTCCCTGAATAAACATGTTCAAGGAGACCTACAAATTGAGAATTTCAATCAACCAGCATTACAGCAACAAAGAGATTGTGAAAAACACACACTTGGAGAATACAAGGATAAATGAAGGCAGACATCAGGGAGATCCTTTTTAGCAGGAAAAAAAAAGCTTATCTGAATTATCCCATTCTTCAGTACTCCTTGTCACAAAAATCTTTCAGACATTTTGCCATTTCTTATGCAATGATCATTTTGCTTTTCTACTTAGATATATCCTGAATGCTTTGCTTAGTCTGACACGCATCCTATTACTACTTTGACTGCTGCTTCATTAACTTTGGTATTAGTATCAGGAAGGTTTGATTACTCATTCAAACTGTCCCACATGCTACTGCTGATGACAAGCTATATGAAGGATTCCTTCAGCAATACTCAAAGGATGTAAGAGGTATGTGATGGGCTTGATTCTTAATTGCTATGTATTAATACAGCTGCATCAAATTCTGTGATGTTACATAAAACTATGATTGAAAATTGTATCATTATGGATACCTGTGCAATGAGGATGAAGCTTAATAACTGCACACTGCAGCAGCATGCATCCTTGCATAGAAGGATGAAAAACCCTTATACTCTGAGATTGTTCATAAAGCTCTGTAGCTGGCAGGTTTTTGAAGAAATTAATTAGGTACTAGACTTTTTTCCCTAATTTCAGGCCAATTAAATGTAAAAGCCTTAAGAATCTGAATTTTCTGAGGATAAAGTATTTCTGAAGAATAGACCACATTTTGGCAAAGTTGATGTGAGAAAAATATTTTGCTTCGGCTGCCCCAAACCAAATGATTTATGAAAGATTTTCTGACAAAAATCAATTTTTTGTTTAAAACTTCTATTCAGAACTGCCTCTGCTTGGCAGTTGCTAGTCTTGGCCTTTCTCCAGCTGTCAGATATCACTAAACCTGAAACTTTTGGCTTAGTTTTTTGCTTCTTATATTTAATAAATGGCTTAAGAAGTAATCAAACTTGCACTGAATCTGGAAGAAGGCATTAGTTGCAAATAAAAAAGAGCATTAAAAGTCAGGGATTTTCATTACATTATTGGCCTACTGGGGAAGAAGTAGAGTTTGATTTAGAAGTAAGAGCTCCATAAGCGTTATGCCTCAAGGCACAGCTGCCTAGCATGGACTACCTATGGCACCTCATCCTTTGGACTAGTGCAGTCCAAGGATCTCACCTTCCATTGAGGCCCTTTTATTGGACTTCTTCTGTACATTTTATATACTGCATGACTTGATCCTCAGGGACAACCAGGAGAATCAAAAAGCAACACAAGTTATTTAAACTGCTCTCAATAAATAGTATTTATTGACTTTCCAAAGGGCTCACCAACCCCTCTCTCTGCAGCATGCCCAGACTTCTATGTAATACAGCTGCAGAATCTAGGCATCTCCAATGTAAGTGCTTATCCCTCCATGTAACTGAAAGAGTAATATACGTTGAAACAGAATACGGAGGCTGTATGCCAGTCATGGGATAGAGGGCTACTGCAGCTCCCTGATGGGCACAGTTTTTGTTATCTGTCAGAGGAAGGCTGAAGATGTATCTCTTGGGTACCTACTTAAAAGACCTGGAATCTGTCTGCTTGAAAGGTCAAATACTCCTGCACTGCAGGACGCAAGTAGAAATTTGCAGATGGCATTAAAGAAGGTAGGCATTTCCTTCCACTCTATTTTTTTGCCAGCTAGATCCTGCTCCTTGCTGTTAGGACCTTGAAGGAATTAGCGTTTCATCTGCAGTAGATGCACAATCATTAATAACCACACAGTTTAAGTTAAACCACTGAAATCAGTAGAGTTAGGGTGGATTTATACCACTCAGTTTGCAAACAGAATCAAGTTCTTATGTTGCTTACTATACTATTTTTATACTGTGACCTATTTTAGTATTTATCTTTGGAGAGAAAGATTTAAGTAAAGATCATGGTAAAAAAAAGGTGTGCATCATTTACATACTTTACACACTATTTCATTTAGTAAACAGCCAAATATATATATATATGTTTAATCAAATAAGTATTGCAAAAATTAATGGGAAAATTGTCTAAAAATACTTAAGTACTTAAGTTTAACAAAAAAATTGTTCAGTTACAGCCTTGGCTTTCAGAAAGGGTTAGGAGATTTTCTACTGTATTCAGATTCAAGCTTGCTTTATTTATATGACTACCCTCTAACTTAATCCCTTCTTTCTATTTTATTTGCAAGGTAAGAGGTTTCAGGTAGCTTAGGATATATATATTTATCTAAGATGTTACAAAGAACAAAGAACAGTTTATACGTATCTCAAAATATGTTGAATAAATTATTTAAAAAATTAAAAAGATGAACTCATATAAAAAGCAATACATGCAGAAAGATCTAGTTTTATATGTGTAACTAAACCAGAAGCATTAAAAACTTTGAAACTACAACTAGTATACTGCTATAAATATTTTTAAACAAGAAACCCTGTTTATTTAACTACTGTGAACAAAGTGAAATAACATTAAATGCTAAACCACTTCAATATTCAAAATAATCTGCACAGCCAAGAGGATTTGGTTGCTGTGAAATTGCAGATTGCCATCACACGTTTTGTTATGTTACAGGAAAAAAAGGTAGGGTGCATATTTCAATCTTATTTTAAACAGGATTTATGAATAATCTCTGGACTCATCCATCCCTGCCAGACCTAAACCTTGTGATTTCTTCAAAAAAAGCCTATGCCACACCAGCAAGGTGGCCAGGCCGGTATTTCACATAACTGCTTCAGTCCAGCTGCAACTGCCCCCACTCACTTCCTTCCACAGCCTGCTAGCAGCACTGCCCCTCAGCACGTAGCGCTGATCAAGTTACCTTTTCAAAAGGCAAATACAAATGAAGATGCGTCTGGTTTTATGTCAGCATTTATCTTCCTCCTCACCATCTAAGCTGTATCTGATTTTATAACCAGCCCTTTTGAGCCTTACATGCACATGCATCCCTGGCAGGCTATTTCCTGTTGTGTCCTCCATACTTCAGAAAAACACATTAGCACATACAAATCTTATTGATACTCATATGTTCATTTTGCACATCACTGCATTCATTTTCTTGCTGAGATTAAAATATTTATCAGAATTTGTTAGAACCAGGTGTATTTGACTGGGTAATGTTTAGAAGCAAGGAGTTTGATCCAGACATCATTCTTCATAGCACATCTGCTAGTACTTCTAAAAGATTTTTAAATATATATCCTTGCCACATTTCAAGCAGCATTTTCAGCTTATTCTTTCTTCTACCAATGTATATAATGACCAAGGGATGTTTACAATGTGCTTACTGGATCTAAAAATCATCTCAGGCTCTGTTATTCTCTGGCTTTGTAAAATGCTCTAAATCTTATATATAGTTTTCATGAGTTTGAAGGACAGCTCAGTTTTAAAATCTTTTATGCAAAATGCTATCATTTTAATCTGCCTTCTCTCCTCATACTAAAAATTCTCTTTGTTCTTTGCTACGTGCTTTCTGCTTTACACTAAGGTATGTAGCAGTCAGAGTTTGATTGGAGAATAATAACATTAAAATTTACAGAATATTGATCAAGTTTCAAGATTTGCTTATTTTTTAAAAGATGAGAAATAAAGATGGCCTGAAAAATATGATTCCAGTGAAGGAAAAAAAGAGGCGATTGAAAAAAAAATGCACGTACTTCACTTCCAGAAGGGTTCCTTTTTAAAATAACTACTGAAAAAAAGTATTTCTGTAAATGGAAAGAAAGGATTATCTTCATATTATGAACTGACTTAATATTTATTCTAGTCCTTGCTGGAAAGATAAATGCAACTCATAGTCAATAACTCAAGGTTCTTTCAGACCGCTCCTGGTTGTTGTTTTTTGAAGAGAGTGGTTGGACAGAGGATTAATTTTTTTTAAGCCACTGACCATGACTGATTGGACAAATACAATCCAATCGTGCTTATTATCTATTTATAATTTCTCTCTGTTTGTTGCTATTGAGAAAGCACTGTGAAAAAACATATCTCAGTTCTCAAAATACTGTATTGTGTGTATAGGTGGGATCTTTGGTACAGCTCTAGTCATGAAGAAGAGTACAAGAGTCTCAATCCAAACTCAGTCTGATCCCTTTTGTAATGAATACTCTAATATTGTTTAATTATCTGTGAAGATGCAAACAGGCATAAAATCCATAATCATTAGCTTAAGATAACTGGCAGGGGTTAAGGCAAATCATCTGATATCAGAATTTCTGGTCACTTTGCACAGTAAAAGGAGAAAATTAGGAGGGATAGTCCGTGAATGCAATGGAAAGGAAAAAGTTTTGTTTTAATAAACTTCTCTTTCCAGCAAACTTTCTAGCTTTTCCTGTATACTGCAGACCGTATCCATAAGGACATGCAAGCCATATCTCCCTGTTGAAATTCATACTCACAGGTTAGATTTGAACCAAAATTTGCAAGGAGAAAAGAGAGACTACTGAGAAAGACACAAGAACCAAATCCCTCCTGCCTCTCTGCTTGGTGTGAGTTAGACACCTATGAAAATGTAGAATCATAGAATCATTTGGGTTGGAAAGGACCTTAAGATCACCCAGTTCCAACCCCCCTGCCATGGGCAGGGACACCTCACACTAAACCACATCACCCAATGCTGTCCAAAATCTCGCACATTATTTTTAGGGCAATGAACCACTCAGACTTTGGTCTGTGTTTCATAGGATTCTTCAAATGAAACCACTGCATTTAGCATCACCAGTTGCTGCTACGTTCCAGATGATAAATGGGCTAAAATGGGAGCACACTATTGTGTATCCATTCACCTGAAGAGACACCTCTCAGGGTTTAAAATTGCTTCTGGTTTGATATTGCACTTAGGAATGAATAACAATCCAGTGACTTTGCTGTGTGAAAATAGGTCACAGTGGAAGCATATACTATCTAGAAACTAACACACCACTTATATATGGGGGGCTTTGACTGAGTCTATAATTAGAAACTTATACTCTGAAATAAAAGAGTAAGGAGGGGAAAAAAACAAACAAACAAAAAACAAACCAAAAGAACAAACACAAAACCCAACCAAAGCAAAAAAAACCAACCAAAACTACCAAAACCCAATGAACTTCAGATAAAGCCTAGACAGTATTGGTTTTATTTCTGGTTAACAAAAAAACAGCTAGACATTTTTATGCTGTTATATCCCCTCCAACACTTGCCTCCAGCAAATGAGCACATACCCAAATGGTATTAAGCAGTATACCCTGGAACTTGTGGTTTGTGCAGAAAGATCCTGGAGCAAAAAAAAGGGGGTAGGGGTTGAAACAAATAACAGGTATATTCATTTCTCTCCTTCATGTCATTGTTGTGGATCATATCATTACCTATATGGAGTTGTTCACTTTCCCACAAACATCTTTATTCTGGTCTTGAACATTCAAGCAAACATTTTGCTTGGCTGCAAGGAAAAGAAAATAGATGGAAAAAGCAGCAAGTCTTTCAAACAACATTTCTGTAATGTGTGTGTGTGCGCATGGGTGTTTGTATTTCCACATATATTTTTTTATTTCAACGTATCTTTAAAGATGATGAATTATTAGGAGGTTTCTTTTGCAAAACTTTGGTCTTGTAAACACTGACACTAGAAAATATATTATATAATTATATAATTATATAATTATATGA